>OY740784.1:119267430-119447277 GCA_963514005.1 Raja brachyura
CCCAGCTGCTCCATTCTCTCAGCATATGACAGTCCCGCCATTTCGGGAATTAACCTTGTAAACCTACGCTGCACTCCCTCAATACCAAGAATGTCCTTCCTCAAATTAGGGGACCAAAACTGCACACAATACTCCAGATGTGGTCTCACTAGGTCTCTGCACAACTGCAGAAGGATCTCTTTGCTCCTATATTAGATTCCTCTTGTTACAAAGGCCAACATGCCATTCGCTTTCTTCACCGCCTGCTGTGCCTGCATGCTTACTTTCATAGACTGATGTACAAGGATCCACAGATCCTGCTGTACTTCCCCTTTTCCCAACTTGACACCATTCAGATAGTAATCTGCCTTCCTGTTTTTGCTATCAAAGTGGATAACCTCACATTTATCCGCATTAAACTTCATCTGCCATGCATCTGCCCACTCCCCCAACCTGTCCAAGTCATCCTGCATTCTCATAGCATCCTCCTCACAGTTCACACTGCCACCCAGCTTTGTGTCAGCTGCAAATTTGCTAATGTTACTTTGAATCCCTTCATCCAAATCATTGATGTATATTGTAAATAGCTGCGGTCCCAGCACCGAGCCTTGCGGTACCCCACTAGTCACTGCCTGCCATTCTGAAAGGGACCCGTTAATCCCTACTCTTTGTTTCCTGTCTGCCAACCAATTTTCTATCCAGCGCTCTACCCCCAATACCATGTGCCCTAATTTTGCCCACTAATCTCCTATGTGGGATCTTATCAAATGCTTTCTGAAAGTCCAGGTACACTACATCCACTGGCTCTCCCTTGTCCATTTTCCTAGTTACATCCTCAAAAAATTCCAGAAGATTAGCCAAGCATGATTTCCCCTTCGTAAATCCATGCTGACTCGGACCGATACTGTTACTGCTATTCAAATGTTCGGCTATCTCATCTTTTATAATTGCAACCACAGCATTATTTTTACTACATGCCAATTTTAACTCCTGATTCAACTTGCGCCCTATGTCCAGGCTACTGTTTGGGGGCCTGTAGATTAGTCCCATTAGGGTCTTTGTACCCTTACAATTCCTTAGTTCTATCCATACTGACTCCACAGCTCTTGTTTCAATGTCACCCCTTGCAAGGGACTGAATTTCATTCCTCACCAACAGGGCAACCAATATAGGAGTAGGGAAGTAATGTTAAAATTGTACAAGGCATTGGTAAGACCAATTCTGGAGTATGGTGTACAATTTTGGTCCCCTAACATTACTTCCCTATTCCTATATTCAATGCTCTGATTTATAAAGGCCAGAACACCAAAAGCTTTTTTTACCACCCTATCTACATGCGATTCCACCTTCAGGGAACTATGCACAGTTATTCCTAGATCCCTCTGTTCCACAGCATTCCTCAATTCCCTACCATTTACCACGTACGTCCTATGTTGATTTGTCCTGCCAAGATGTAGCACCTCACACTTATCAGCATTAAACTCCATCTGCCATCTTTCAGCCCACTCTTCCAAATGGCCCAAATCTCTCTGTAGACTTTGAAAATCTACTTCATTATCCACAACACCACCTATCTTAGTATCATCTGCATACTTACTTATCCAATTTTCCACCCCATCATCTAGATCATTGATGTACATGACAAACAACAGTGGACCCAACACAGATCCCCGAGGCACCCCACTGGTCACCGGCTTCCAACCTGACAAACAGCCATCCACCATTACTCTCTGGCATCTCCCATTCAGCCACTGTTGAATCCATCTTGCTACTCCGCCATTAACACCCAAAGATTGAACCTTCTTAACCAACCTTCCATGGGGAACCTTGTCAAAGGCCTTACTGAAATCCATATAGACAACATCCACTGCATGATCTAAAATCAATATACAGTGCAAACAGGAAGTTGTCAAGTTTAAACTTTTAATCATTTGCCATTTCAAACCAACCACCACCAACCATTTGCTGTGCTTGATTTCAAACCAACCACAGTTTCATTTTCAAACCACATTAAGGGCACTCCTGGTCAGTAAAACTACACTAACAGTTTAGTAGACATCTGTTCAGTGTTATTCACAGCTCAGACCGAGAGACGTGACCCTCTCGCTCCCTCATCTTGCAGAGACTGACTGAGGCACTCAACACTTCCGGGTTTTATAGTCTCTCCAGAAGGGGCGTGGCCTTCAGGAGAGAGAATCTCAACATGTTTAAACACTAATAACTGCACAGCGGAGGGGAACTCGGAGTAAGATGGCCAAAAATCACAGCCGCAAGCGGCAGCATTTTTTTCTAAAATCAATATACATAGAAACATAGAAATTAGGTGCAGGAGTAGGCCATTCGGCCCTTCGAGCCAGCACCACCATTCAATATGATCATGGCTGATCATCCAACTCAGTATCCCGTACCTGCCTTCTCTCCATACCCTCTGATCCCCTTAGCCACAAGGGCCACATCTAACTCCCTCTTAAATATAGCCAATGAACTGGCCTCAACTACCCTCTGTGGCAGAGAGTTCCAGAGACCCACCACTCTCTGTGTGAAAAAAGTCCTTCTCATCTCGGTCCTAAAGGATTTCCCCCTTATCCTTAAGCTGTGACCCCTTGTCCTGGACCTCCCCACATCGGGAACAATCTTCCTGCATCTAGCCTGTCCAACCCCTTAAGAATTTTGTAAGTTTCTATAAGATCCCCTCTCAATCTCCTAAATTCTAGAGAGTATAAACCGAGTCTATGCAGTCTTTGTTCATAAGACAGTCCTGACATCCCAGGAATCAGTCTGGTGAACCTTCTCTGCACTCCCTCTATGGCAATAATATCCTTCCTCAGATTTGGAGACCGGAACTGTACGCAATACTCCAGGTGTGGTCTCACCAAGACCCTGTAGAACTGAAGTAGAACCTCCCTGCTCCTATACTCAAATCCTTTTGCTATACAGAACAGGAAGTGGTCAAGATCAGACTTTTAGTAATATAGATGTGCACTGAACTTATTTTTTTTATCATTTATTACATTTTTTACAGAGTACTAAGTTTATATATTCTATTGCGCTACTCCAAGTGAGAATTTCCTTGCTCTGTCTGGATCGTGACAACAGAACACGCTTGACTATTGCCCACACCAACCAACATGCCCCATCCAAACTAGTCCCACCTGCCTGTGTTTAGCCCATATCCCTCTAAACCTGCCCCAGCCAAATGTCTTTTAAATGTTATGATGGCACATACCGGGATGCCTCTGGCAGCTCGTTCCGTACACCCACCACCTTTTGTGTTAAAAAGTTACCCCTCGGGTTTCTATTAAATCTTTTCCCCTAAATTTGGCACCAACTCCCCTTAACTTCCACTGAAACAAAAACATCTCTAGATATATGTAGTAATCGAAAACAAGAGAGCAAAACGGGAGTCACAAGGAACTGCAGATGGAGTAACACAGCATGGAAACTGGCCCTTCAGCCCAACTTGCCCACACCGGCCAACATGTCCCATCTGCACCCATCCCATCTGCCTGCGTTTGGCCCGTTTATCCCACCAAACCCATTCTATCCATGTATCTGTCCAATTGTTTCTTAATAGACAACAGATGCAGGAATAAGCCATTCGGCCCCTCGAGCCAGCACCGCTATTCAATGTGATCACGGCTGATCATCCCCAATTAGTACCCCGTTCCTGCCTTCTTCCCATATACCCTGACTCCGCTATCTTCAAGAGCCCTATCAAGCTCTCTTTTTGAGAGTATCCAGAGAACCGGCCTCCACCGCCCTCCGAGGCAGAGAATTCCACAGAATAACAACTCTCTGTGCGAAGAAGTTTTTCCTCATCTCCATTCTAAATGGCTTACTCCTTATTCTTAAACTATGGCCCCTGGTTCTGGAATCCCCCAACATCGGGAACATGTTTCCTGCCTCTAGTGTGTCCAAACCCTCAATAATCTTATATGTTTCAATAAGATGCCCTCTCATCCTTCTAAACTCCAGAGTATACAAGCCCAGCTGCTCCATTCTCTCAGCATATGACAGTCCCACCATCCCGGGAATTAACCTTGTGAACCTACGCTGCACTCCCTCAATAGCAAGTATGTCCTTCCTCAAATTTGCAGACCAAAACTGCACACGATATTCCAGGTGTGGTCTCACTAGGGCTATGTACAACTGCAGAAGGACCTCTTTGCTCCTGTACTCAACTCCTCCTGGTATGAAGGCCAACAAGGTGGACAAGCGAGGGCATTGAGAACCTGCAATCCTGCTTTGACTGCACGGATTGGAATGTGTTCAGGGAAGCAACCACAAGCCTCGATGAGTATACGGACACTGTATCATCATATCTCAGCTTTTGCGAGGACAGTTGCATTCCAACTAAGGCCCGGACATTGTTCAACAACAAGCCCTCGTTCACTGCAGAACTCAGACAGCTCCGACGGTCTAAAGAAGAGGCCTACAGGAGCGGGGATGCAGACCTCTGCAGGCAGGCCAAGTACAAGCTGAGAAGAGGAAACATTGCAGTATAATGTGGATAAATGTGAGGTTATCCACTTTGGTGGCAAAAACAGGAAAGCAGACTATTATCTAAATGGAGGCAGATTAGGAAAAGGGGAGATGCAGCGCGACCTGGGTGTCATGGTACACCAGTCATTGAAAGTAGGCATGCAGGTACAGCAGGCAGTGAAGAAAGCGAATGGTATGTTAGCTTTCTTCACATAGCAAAAGGATTTGAGTACAGGAACAGGGAGGTTCTACTTCAGTTGTACAGGGTCTTGGTGAGGCCACACCTGGAGTATTGCGTACAGTTCTGGTCTCCAAATCTGAGGAAGGACATCATTGCCATAGAGGGAGTGCAGAGAAGGTTCACCAGACTGATTCCTGGGATGTCAGGACTTTCTTATGAACAAAGACTGCATAGACTCGGTTTATACTCTCTAGAATTTAGGAGATTGAGAGGAGATCTTATAGAAACTTACAAAATTCTTAAGGGGTTGGACAGGCTAGATGCAGGAAGATTGTTCCCAATGGTGGGGAGGTCCAGGACAAGGGGTCACAGCTTAAGGATAAGGGGGAAATCCTTTAGGACCGAGATGAGAAGGAATTTTTTCACACAGAGAGTAGTGGGTCTCTGGAACTCTCTGCCACAGAGGGTAGTTGAGGCCAGTTAATTGGCTATATTTAAGAGGGAGTTAGATGTGGCCCTTGTGGCTAAGGGGATCAGAGGGTATGGAGAGAAGGCAGGTACGGGATACTGAGTTGGATGATCAGCCATGATCATATTGAATGGCGGTGCAGGCTCGAAGGGCCGAATGGCCTACTCCTGCACCTAATTTCTATGTTTCTATGTATCAGAGCTGCCAAGGAAAGGTACTCTGAGAAGTTGAGGAGCAAGTTCTCAGCTAGTGGCTCTTCTTCAGTTTGGAAGGTTTTGCAAGAAATTACCAGCTACAAGATGAAAGCCCCCCGCTCTTTGGACAATCGTCAGCTGACCAACGACCTGAATGAGTTTTACTGCAGGTTTGAAAATCAGAAATGTAACCCTGGTCCCCCCTCATCCCCCCCTCCCCAACCAACACAGCCAGACCCCAGTCTACAAAGAATGGACCCTGCACCCTCTCCATCCCATTCACCACTTCACACCTACTTAAGGCAAGACTCCAGAATGAAAAGGCTGGACCATTTCCCACCCCAACCAACACTTCACACCCACTCACAGCCTGACCTCAGTCTGCAAAGACTGGGTCCTTCTACACCCACCCCCCTCCAATCGTCACTTCACACCCAATCACCCACACCCTCTGTGCTGCACAACATAACTTATCCAATATCAACAATAAAAATAGAGGAGGTGGAGAGGCTTTTCAGAGGACAAAAGAGCCGGAAATCTCCAGGCCCTGACAATGTTTCCCCCTCTACTCTCAAAGCCCTGTGCCAAACAGCTGGCACCAGTCTATACAGACATTTTTAACCAGTCCCTGCAAACATGTACTGTCCCTGCCTGCTTCAAAGTCTCCACTATTGTCCCTGTACCCAAAAAGGTAAGGATTACTGGTCTTAATGACTACAGGCCTGTCGCACTGACCTCTGTAGTCATGAAGACACTCGAAAGGCTTGTGCTGGCCAAGCTGAAAAATATCACAAACCCCTTGCTGGACCCTCTGCAGTTTGCATATCGGGCCAATAGATCTGTGGATGATGCAGTCAACCTGGACCTGCACTTCATCCTCCAGCACCTAGACCACCAGGGGACCTATGCGAGGATTTTGTTTGTTGATTTTAGCTCTGCATTCAACACCATTGTGCCAGAGCTACTACACTCCAAACTTTCCGAGTTGACTGTGCCTGAACCCCTCTGTCGGTGGATCACCAGCTTCCTGACAGACAGGAAGCAGCATGTGAGGCTGGGAAAGCACATCTTGGACCCGCAAACCCTCAGCATAGGAGCACCGCAAGGCTGCGTACTCTCTCCTCTCCTCTACTCTCTCTACACCAACGACTGCACCTCCACAGACACCTCTGTCAAGCTTCTCAAGTTTGCGGACGACACAACCCTGATTGGACTGATGCAGGATGGGGAGGAATCTGCCTACAGACAGGAGGTGTCACAGCTGGCGTCCTGGTGCCATCGCAACAACCTGGAACTCAATGCTCTTAAGACGGTGGAATTGATTGTAGACTTTAGGATAGCTCCCCCTCCCCTCACCCCACTCACCATCAACAACACCACAGTCACATCTGTGGAGTCGTTTAAGTTCCTGGGAACCATCATCTCCAAGGACCTTAAGTGGGGGGGCTACCATCGACTCCACAGCCAAAAAGGCACAACAGAGGATGTACTTCCTGCGGCAGCTGAGGAAGCACAATCTGCCACAGGCAATGATGGTCCAATTCTACACGGCCATCGTAGAGTCTGTCCTCACCTTCTCCATCATGGTCTGGCTTGGCTCAGCCACCAAGCACGACACCCGGAGGCTGCAGCGAATCGTCCGATCAGCAGAGAAGGTTATTGGCCGCAACCTTCCCTCCATTGATGAACTGTACACTGCAAGGGCCAGGAAGCGAGCGGGCAAGATCATCTCTGACCCCTCTCACCCTGGCCACAAACTCTTTGAATCACTTCCCTCTGGAAGGCGACTCCGGACTGTCAAAGCTGCCACAGCCGGACACAAAAACAGTTTTTATCCACGAGTAGTTGCTCTACTCAACAGCCAAAAATCTGTAGCCTCCCTTTGATCTGGTATTTTGTTGGTTCACATGCTTGATCAATGGTGTTTTATCATTAATGTTTTATTATTATTAATGTTTAGTGTTTTCTGAGTCATTCGTAACTGTCACTGTGTGTCATGTTGTTACTTGTGGGCGGAGCACCAAGGCAAATTCCTTGTATGTGAATACTTGGCCAATAAACTTACTTGCATGCCATTCGCTTTCTTCACTGCCTGCTGTACCTGCATGCTTACTTTCATGTTGGAATAGCCCCAGCCTCAACTACCTCCTCCGGCAGCTCGTTCCATACACCCACCACCCCATTGTGTGGAAAAAGTTACCCCTCCAGATTCCTATTCAATCTTTTTTCCCTCTTCACCTTAAAACAGATGCTGGGACCTTGAGCACCAACCACAATTGCTGGAGGAAGGATCGCTACTCGAAACGTCATCCATCCATGCCTTCCACAGATGCTGCCCGACCTGCCGAGTTCTTCCAGCACTTTGCGAGTTGCAAAGGCTTTATCCAACGAGACATGGGTAACCTTATTCTCATTCAGATGGTCATAGATTTGCTTTGAAATTCCAGGTTTTTATTTCAGGAGCCCAGCATACAAATATCTTATTTTAATTCCTGTCAACAGGGCTATTTAAAGAATTGGGGGAAAAAAAAACTATGCATTTTCTTTTTGGTTTACAAGGCGCTAAGCATTGTGGACGCGCACACATTCTTAAATTAACAATAGTCCAGGGCAATAAGCACTTTTTAAAAACATAATCACATCCCCGGCAGTCACTTCAAACGGGCACATTCAAAAGAGGAAGTCTTCGATATTCAAGTCGGTTCATGCATTAATACAGTCTCTCAAATTATGGAGGAAATCATTAAATAACACAGACAAATAACTTACTCACCAATCTAGGCAACAAGAGAGATTGGAGAAAGATGATCAAGTCAGTTCACATTGACAACGGTTTAAATATATATATTTTTTAAACTTTCCAAAACAAATGCTCACAATCATCGCAGCGTCATATTTACAGAGGATATTCCAAAAATGTATTAGCAGCATTGGTCAAATTGACTTCTCAGTGAAAGGTCAAAGGGGCCAGAGAGGATGTCCTGTAACAGTGACTCACTTACAAAGTAAAAAGTAGTGTCCCTTCTATTTTTCCCCCCCCCATGCGTAAACCTCTTCGCTGCAAGTTACCCCTTTTCCAAAGCCTCCGAAGATGTCCAGTTGGAATCGGACGGAGGGTCCGGCCATCTACAAACCGGAAAAGATTCTTCTTTCAAACATGCATCCAATCCTACTCGGTCATGTCATTACCACCAGACCACCCACCCCCAAGACCCACGGAGGAGATGCGGGGAACTGCAAATGCTGGTTTCTTTCCCCCCCCCCCCCCTCCCAACAAACAAAAAAAAAGACACATAGTGCTGGGGTAACTCAATGGGTCAGGTAGCCCCTCTGGGTACACATCTCCCAATAGTCAACCAGATCAGGCACATTCAAGGTGTAGAAGGTTTCAAAATTCAAATCTACTCATACAACACGGTGGCTAACCAACCCAAAACTTCGCCGTCCCATTGTCTCCAGAGATGCTGCCCGTGTCGCCGAGTTACTCCAGCACCGTATGCCCCGTTTTAACCCCAAAACTAATAATGGGTACTCTTGACCAAGAGCCAGAGAACTTAAACACCCATGACAGCTTGGAGGTGTCCATTTCTCTGTGGGATCTATGGCAACAGCGGAGACATGGCTAAATGCAGATATGTGTTGCTAGCTTTGTATCAGAAACTCCAGTCTACTCTTTGAACAATATCACAGGAGTCCCACCGTGAAATAATAACAATAGCATGGAGTGGACCAAAGAATAAAAAACTAAAGCAGCTTCATGTAGACTTATTTGTGTAAACTTGGGCCGGATATGACCAGTATGTATCGTTCATTGATTTAGAATCATAGCACTTGGTTCTATTAATGGCACGAGGAAGGTTTCCACCAAAGATATTTGGTTTCCACTATAACCAAAATAGGTATACAAGCCTTTTACAAGCACCCAGCATTGAGCTCGGTCGAGATACTCTTCCCTACCCCAAAGTTGGAGTGGGGTTGCCAAACTCCCCCCCCCGAGTTGTGCTAAATTCTCAAACAACTGCCTTCCTGACATTTTACAACATGGTGGAAGAAAAGCCATTGGAACATTTACAAATGGGAGGGTCCTCTCCTCTCTCTTCCCCTCCCCCCCCCCCCCCCCCCCCATGCTCAATTAGAGATGAGGAGGGAACAGGGTTCTCCAGCTGAAGATAGACACAACATGCTGAAGCAACTCAGCGGGACAGGCAGCATCTCTGGTGAGAAGGAACGGGTGACGTTAGAAGGAATGGAAAAGTCACCCATTCCTTCTCTCCAGGAATGCTGCCTGTCCCAAAGGGTTACCCCAGCATTTTGTGTCCATCTTCGATACAAATCGGCAGTTCCTTCCTACGCACGGTTCTTGGGCTAGCTGCAGTGCTTTGAAATGGGTCAACGAATGGTTGTCTGCCCTGCAGTTTGAACATGACGATCAGAATGAAGAATAGATTTTACTTTGCGTGCATTTGCTAAGATATTGGGTCACCCCACCCAGAGTCAAACTGCAGGAAGAGGTCCACCCTAGATTCGTCACGGGGTGGGGAAAATTACCTCTGCCAGCCCGTCGCCTCAAGAAGTATTGACCCAAAATGCTGGAGTAACTCAGCGGGACGGGCAGCATCTCTGGAGAGAAGGAAATGGGAGACCCTTGTTCAGATGTTTTCCCGGCCCGAAATTTCACCCACTCCTTCTCTCCAAAGGTGCTGCCCGTCCCAAATGCCGAGTTACTCCAACATCTACCTTCCTCTTAAACCAGCATCTGCAGTTCCTTCCCGCACCTCATGAAGTATTGACAGATCCCCGAAAGCAGCAGCAGCGGCTTCTCAATTTAAAGGCTTTTAGAAAACTGTGAAGGACCCACAAATCCCTCCAAACAAAAAAAAAATAAATACCGAGTGGGGCCGTTTAAGGGGAGATTGGCATTACCAAAATATTATACCCGGCCCAAAAACCTTCAATCACCAGTGAAAATGGTTTCAAATATTTTTTTTTCCTTGGATGCCTTGTTGTGCAATTTCCATGCATGTTAAAAAAAAAAAAATACAATTAATGGTGTACAATAATTTTAATGTTCCCTTTCAAATTAACTGATCCTCTTTTCAAAAATGGAGACGAGACATGCCATCATCTGCCCGTTTAAAAAAAAAAACACGAGGCAGGTCCACAGAGTGCAGAGATAAACACCAATAGCTGGTACCCATACAAAACGTTGGAGCAGCACTGCACAGCTAGGTACCCATCTTATCCCTTTGCAGTTCAACCTCTTTCTCAAGATACAAAAAAAAGGAAAAATGAAAATCATTTTTCCCCTTCACAAACAATGCTCAACATTTTTTTTTTTTAGGTAGACACAAGGAGCTGGCAATTGTAACTCCAGAATTGTGTGTCCAATATACCCAAATGTCGAGATGAGAAACTGCAATTGTTACTCTAGCATTTGGTGCCCAATATCCCCAATACAGACACAAGGAACTGGCAATTGTAACTCCAGAATTGTGTGGCCAATATACCCAAATGTCGAGATGAGAAACTGCAATTGTTACTCTAGCATTTGGTGCCCAATATCCCCAATACAGACACAAGGAGCTGGCAATTGTAACTCCAGAATTGTGTGGCCAATATACCCAAATGTCGAGATGAGAAACTGCAATTGTTACTCTAGCATTTGGTGCCCAATATCCCCAATACAGACACAAGGAACTGGCAATTGTAACTCCAGAATTGTGTGGCCAATATACCCAAATGTTGAGATGAGAAACTGCAATTGTTACTCTAGCATTTGGTGCCAAATATCTCCAATGCAGAAAGAAGGAACTGCAATTGTTACTCTAGAATTCGGTGTCCAATATTCCCAAATGTCGAGACTAACTGCAAATGTTACTCTAGCATTGGTGCCCAGTTTGCTCCAAATACAGACACAAGGAACTGCAATTGTAACTCCAGAATTCTGTGTCCAGTATTTCCCAATGTCAGACAAGAAACTGTAATTGTCACTCTAGCACATCTCCAATATTGCAAAGGTCTCACCAGCACTTTGTCCCCAATGTGTTGGAACGTCAACGTTAAAGAGACCCACAACAGCTTCCTGTACGAACCGGGACAGAGGGGCAGGCTAACTTGTTTAAAAGACACACCAGCAAAAGCCCTCTTGTTTCCAGTTAAACTCGTTGGCCAACTTGTTTTTAAAGACACCAGATAACCTTCCCTTGGCGAGTTACAGCACTGGCAAATGAGGAGAAGGTCTCCCCTTTTCCTCCTCCCTCCTCCTCCTCCTCCAGTCACCGGTCGAGGGTTATGGAGACCCTGCTGAAGCCATCGCGACTCCCCTCGTTCTTCAAGTCGGCGAAGACCTGGGTGAAGTAGTGGGGGTCGGCGTTGACTTGGAGCATCTTGCCGCTCATGGCGTTGATGATGCGAAGGCAGCGGTCCCAGAAGACGTCCTTGGCGTTCTCCACCAGGAAGGGCTTGAGCGGGTAGGAGATCTCGTTGCCCATGTAGGAGTAGGACAGGTAGAGGCACGTCAGGAGGGTGGCCTGCAGGTCGTGCTCGGTGGCCACCTGGTCGCCGTCGATGACATCTCGGCACAGCAGGTAGACGAAGACCACGTTGGCCGGGGTGACGAAGGCTTGGTCCTGCCAGCCCTGGAGCAAGAGGGAGCGGTCGACGCTGCGCAGCCACAGGACGGGGTCGGTGGGGGACAAGTGCTTGACCCTGTAGCAGCGCTGGCACAGGAACTCGCCCAGACACTTGAGCAGCTCGCTGGTGGAGGCCTGCACTATCACCCGCTTGGGGGACCCCACCCCGCCGTTGTGGGAGGAGATCCTCCTGATGGTCGAGAGCTTCTTGGATGCCAGGGAGTCGGCGGGCAGCTGGAGCTCGTAGCTGGAGAGGTTGGCGCAGGAGAGGGACTTCTTCACGTTCTCGCTGTTGAGGTCCACCACCTCATTATTCTTGTTCTTGTTGTTGTTGTTGTGCTGCTGCTGCTGCTGGCAGTTGCTGGAGTCAGGCTTGCGAGAACCTTTCCTCTTGGTGGAAGCCACCAGGCGCTTCCAAGTCAGGGCCGGGATGAAGATGGAGTGGCGCTTCAAGCCCTTCTGCTCGCTGCCTCTGTCGCTGTGGATGGCGTGGTACTGGTGGCCCTGGGACTTGGAGTCGGGGCCGTCCTCGAACAGGGCAGACCTCCGAGAACCGGGGGAGAGGGACAAGGCGGTGCCCATGGTGTGTGTGTGTGTGGTTTTTTTTTGTTTTGTTTTATGGTGGTCCGTCCTCCCTCGACCTGGGGTCCACCAATGGTCAATCCAGCCCTCGGCCAGTGGAGGTCGGCGCCTTTAAGAGAAGACAGAGGAGGAGGAAGGGGGGGGGGGGGGGAAAGAATGAAACCAAACCAATCGCCCTATAAATTAATTAGCAGATTCAAGGGCAATGCAAAAAAAAAAAAATCAAAAAAATACTCGACGAATTGCTAAACGGCCCTTTGCAAGAAACCTCGAACAACGGTCCAGAGAGAGAGAGAGAAAAAATATATTGATATTAATATTAGAGAGGGATTCTGCGCCCTTTTAAAGCAGAAGGCATCTATTAATTGGTGCTGGGATTATCATCGATTAGTGGCCTCGGCGTTAGACTGCTTGTGAGATAAAGACAAGGCGGCGACTGATGCACAGACAGGGGGAAATCAATAAAAACCAGCCCCTCTCATTCAAGGGATTGAATCACCTTTTTAAAGAAATCAGCATTCAATCCGCTCCCAATCCCAAATATGCGATTAATTGCACAAATATTTACCCCCCCCCCCCCCCAGTTATATTGCAACAGCAGCCTGCAAGATTTGTATGTTTTTTTTCTAAAATATCAAAATAGGTTAAATTAAGAGGTGCGCCTCGATTCTCACCTGCGTCCGTTGCAATGCGAGCGATTTGTTTAAAAAACAAAACCCCGAGGTCAGAAGGACAGCGGTTTCCGATCGCCCTGAAGGCAGAGATTCAGCATCGAGGAAGGCAAGGCATCCGAGAAGACGGATTCTTCCAACGCTCCGCCTGCTCACAGCTGTCTGGAGAGGCTTTCAGTCATTGACAAGCCCCCCCTCTCTCCTGCATACTGTGAAATGCAGGACAGAGCCGGTCATGCTGCTCTCGGCTGGTTCTCATTCTCCCCCTCTCTCCTTGCCTCCCCCCCCCCCCGTGTGTGTCTGTCTGTGTGTCTGTCCCCTCTCTCTCTCTCTCTCTCTCTCTGTGTCTCTCTCTACGTCTGTCTCTCTCTCCGCCTGTCTCTATCTCTCTCCCTCTCTCTGTCTGTCTTTCTCTCAATAGACAATAGGTGCAGGAGGAGGCCTTTCGACCCTTCGAGCCAGCACCGCCATTCAATGTGATCATGGCTGATCATCCCCAATCTCTCACTCTCTCTTTCTCTGTGTCTGTCTCTCTCTGTGTCTCTGTTTCTGTGTCTGTCTCTGTCTCTCTCTCTCTGTCTGTCTGTCTCTATGTCTGTCTCTCTCTCTCTCTCTCTCTGTCTCTGTCTCTCTCTGTCTCTCTCTGTCTCTCTCTGTCTCTCTCTGTCTCTCTCTGTCTCTATGTCTGTCTGTCTCTCTCTCTGTGTCTGTGTCTGTCTCTCTCCCTGTGTCTCTGTTCTGTCTGTCTCCTTCTCTCTGTGTCTGTCTGTCTTTCTCTCTCTGTCTGTCTGTCTCTATGTCTGTCTGTCTCTCTCTCTCTCTCTCTGTCTGTGTCTGTCTCTCTCCCTGTGTCTCTGTGTCTGTCTGTCTCTTTCTCTCTGTGTCTGTCTGTCTTTCTCTCTCTGTCTGTCTGTCTCTATGTCTGTCTGTCTCTCTCTCTCTCTCTGTATGTCTGTCTGTCTGTCTCTCTCTGTCTGTGTCTCTCTCCCACTCTGTCTCTCTCCTGCGTCCCACTCTGCAGGAAGCACCACACTCCTTGCCTTAAACCCACCTTCCCCTCCACCCGTCCTTCACACAAACAGCTGAGACTCTGGGAGTGGGGGGAAAATGGCACGCACCTCCCAGCTCTGGGTTGGTCATGTACTGAGATGAGCTATCCCGGCCAAACCTGCCAAATTGGTCTATTTTTCACCATCGGGAGTTGGATACTTCATTGTCACAGTGACAATCTTTGCTTGCGAATAGTATGCAAATTGTCACCACACAAAGGGCACAGACAAAGATACAAAGTACCCCCCCCCCCCCCCTCGGGTCTGGTCCTTCATTGTTCCCCCCCCCCCCCCCCGGGTCTGGTCCTTCATTGTTCCCCCCCCCCCCCCCCCCCACTTCACGACGGTCCCCTCCATGCCCTCATCGCCACCGACCGCAGGTGGACCATCTGGGCTCCACTAAAGATCCTACAGCGAGCAAGATAGATCACTCGACGAAAAAGATGTAGTACGGTCATGGGCAGATTCACGGCCCCATTTCCGTAACCGGCTTCCGTCTCCGCACCAGAGATCCCGTAGCGGAGCAAAGATACTAGTGCGGAGACGGAAGCCGGTTACAGAAACATCCTCGTAAAAATAAAAGTTGTTTGGTAAAAGTCTTACCCTCATTTTCAGAATTATAATTTATTAACACAAACTGTTCCCCCACAACGTTGATTACACTGCGAGTCGGGTCGGGTCGGGTTACGGAAATGGATGAAAAAAGGCCCGCGTTCCGCTCCGTTGCGTACTACACGTCAGCCCGTTGCATTTAGAAGGAGTGGTCTATCTTGTTCCACTATAGGATCTTTGGGCTCCATCACTGCCGCTGAGGATTCACCAACCTACTAGGCTCTGTCAGCAGCGAGGTTCCACCATCCCACAAGGCTCAACCGCTGCTGAGAGGTGATGGCTTACAAAGAGCAGATAGGGACCTAGTCAAAAACGTGCAGAATAGTGATAGAGTGGATGTGGAGAGGATGTTTCCACTAGTGGGAGAGTCTAGGACCAGAGGGCACAGCCTCAGAATTAAAGGATGAATCTTTAGGAAGGAGCTGACTTTAGACTTTAGATTTCAGAGACACAGGGCGGAAGCAGGCCATTCGGCCCACCGAGCCCGCGCCGACCAGCAATCACCCCGCGCACTCGCACTATCCTACACACACTGGCGACAATTAACAATTGAACAGAAGTCAATTAACCTACAAAACCAGTACGTCTTTGGAGTGTGGGAGGAAACCGGAGCACCCGGGGAAAACCCACGCGGGTCACGTACAGAGAACGTACAAACTCCGCACAGACAGCACCCATAGTCAGCATCGAACCCGGGTCTCTGGCGCTGTGAGGCAGCAACTCTACCACTGCCCCAACATGCCATATTTTGGAAAGGAGAATGGAAATGACGAATGGTGGTGTGGCAATATTTCACTGGTCTATATAAGAATTTTACAGTGTGTTTGCACATGTGAGTTTAGTTTAGTCTATCGTCACGTGTACCGAGGTACAGTGGAAAACTTTTGTTGCGTGCTAACCAGTCAGCGGAAAGACAATACATGATTACAATCGAGCCGTCCACAGTGTACAGATACATGATAAGGGAATAACGTTCAGTGCAAGGTAAAGCCAGCAAAGTCCGATCAAAGATAGTCCGAGGGTCACCAATGAGGTAGATAGTAGTTCAGGACCGCTCTCTGGTTGCGGTGGAGGACCATTGTGTCTCAATTCTTCAGCCCGAAGAAGGTGCCTGACCCATAGCGCCACCTGTCCATTCCCTCCACAGATGCTGCCCGGCCTGCTGAGTTCCTCCAGCACTTGGTGCTTTGCTCAAGATTCCAGCATCTGCAAGTTAATAATAATAATAATAATAAAAATAATACACTTTATTGTCATTGTAAATGCGTACAACAAAATTCCAGGTGCGCTGCTCCAGCGTATCAGATAAATAAATAAAGACAATGCAAACACAAGAAAAATGTCGCCAAGTCAGAATGTGCAATATTCCACATATAGACAATAGACAGTAGACAACAGGTGCAGGAGTAGGCCATTCGGCCCTTCGAGCCAGCACCGCCATTCACTGTGATCACGGCTGACCATCCCCAATCAGTACCCCGTTCCTGCCTTCTCCCCGTATCCCCTGACTCCGCTATCTTTAAGAGCCCTGTCTAGCTCTCTCTTGAAAGTATCCAAAGAACCTGCCTCCACCGCCCTCTGAGGCAGAGAATTCCACAGTCTCACAACTCTCTGTGAGGAAAAGTGTTTCCTCGTCTCCGTTCTAAATGGCTTACCCCTTATTCTTAAACTGGTGTCCCCTGGTTCTGGACTCCCCCAACATCGGGAACATGTTTCCTGCCTCTAGCGTGTCCAAACCCTTAATAATCTTATCAGATTATTTCACACAGAGAGTGGTGGGTCTCTGGAACTCTCTGCCACAGAGGGTAGTTGAGGTCAGTTCATTGGCTATATTTAAGAGGGACTTAGATGTGGCCCTTGTGGCTAATGGGATCAGAGGGTATGGAGAGAAGGCAGGTACAGGCAGTTGGATGATCAGCCATGATCACATTGAATGGTGGTGCAGGCTCGAAGGGCCGAATGGCCTACTCCTGCACCTAATTTCTATGTTTATAGTGTTATAACAATCTTATGGTATAGTGTTATAGCAGCACGGAATATTGGTTATGGGGCTGCATGTGTTCAGTGCAGAGTTCAGAGTGGTGATGACCTTGGGGTAGAAACTGTTTGTTAATCTTGTGGTGTGTGATTTAATCGACCTGAGGGCAGAAGGGCAAACAAGTGGTTTGTGGGATGAGTTGTTTAAGAAGGAGCTGCGGATGAATAACAGCCTGGCATATTCATTTCGCTCCATAGATGCTGCCTCACCCGCTGAGTGTCGCTAGCATTTTCGTCTTCCTTTAATTCTTCCAGCATCTGCAGTTCCTTCTTAAGCAACAGCTGCTAGTGTCATTCTACAGCAACTAGTGTCATTCTACAGTTGCTCTATAGAGAGTGTCCTGGTGTGGATTGGCAACAGTTCTGCCACTGACGAGAAGGCTCTGCTGAGAGTCATCTACACCTGCCCCGGACGAGATCTACAGCTCCCATTGTCTGCGGAAGGACTCATCACATCTTCCCATCTCCTCCCCTGTCGGCTTTCCGCAGAGACCGCTCCCTCCGTAACTCCCTTGTCAATTGGTTCCTTCCCACCCAAACCAACCCTCTCTCCTGATACTTTCCTTCCCTGTGGCTCCGCACTTCAACTCCCGCTCCCATTCCATAGAAACATAGAAAATAGGTGCAGGAGTAGGCCATTCAGCCCTTCGAGCCTGCACCGCCATTCAATATGACCATGGCTGATCATCCAACTCAGCATCCTGTACCTGCTTTCTCTCCATACCCCCTGATCCCTTTAGCCACAAGTGCTGCCTGCTGCACCTGCATGCCTACTTTCAATGACTGGTGTACCATGACACCCAGGTCTCGCTGCATCTCCCCTTTTCCTAATCTGCCACCATTCAAATAATAGTCTACCCTCCTGTTTTTGCCACAAAAGTGGATAACCTCACATTTATCCACATTATACTGCATCTGCCATGCATTTGCCCACTCACCCAGCCTATCCAAGTCACCTTGCAGTCTCCTAGCATCCTCCTCACAGCTAACACTACCTAATATATCAACCGGTAGCAAATTCGTGGCCCTACCTGATATTATGGATGCAGCTCTTTCGAGAGCCCACGACCTCACACTGAATGGGTTCCTGCACCAAGGAAGACTAGACTTCCAGCTCGGCATTTAACACAATCATCCCCTCCAAGCTGGTTACCAAACTTGCAGAACTGGGTCTCTGCGCATCCCTCTGCAATTGGATCCTCGACTTCCTCATTCACAGACCACAGTCTGTTCGTATTGGTGGAAATGTGTCAGCCTCGATAACAATCAGCACGGGAGCACCTCAAGGCTGCGTGCTCAGCCCCCTGCTGTGCTCACTCTATACTCATGACTGCGTAGCCGGTCAGAGTGAAAACTCCATCATCAAGTTCGCTGACGACACCACTGTTGTGGGACGTATCACTGATGGGGATGAGTCCGAGTATAGAAGAGTTATCGAGCAACTGTCCATATGGTGCCAGCACAACAACATGGCCCTCAACACCAGCAAAACCAAGGAACTGATTGTGGACTTTGGAAGGGGCTGGATGGGGACCCACAGTATCATTTATATCAACAGGTCGATGGTGGAGAGGGTCAAGAGCTTCAAATTCCTGAGCGTGCACATCTATGAAGATCTGTCCTGGTCCGAGAACACTGATGCAATTATAAAGAAAGCTCATCAGCGCCTCTACTTCCTGAGAAGATTACGGAGAGTTGGTCTGTCAAGGAGGACTCTCTCTAACTTCTACAGGTGCACAGTAGAGAGCTTGCTGACTCGAGAACTTGAGACTTGAGAGGTTGCATCGTGGCTTGGTTCGGCAACCTGAGCGCCCAGGAGCGGAAAAGACTCCAAAAAGCAGTAAACACTGCCCAGTCCATCATCGGCTCTGACCTTCCTTCCATCGAGGGGATTTATCGCAGTCACTGCCTCAAAAAGGCTGGCAGCATCGTCAAGGACCCACACCACCCCGGCCACACACTCATCTCCCTGCTACTTTCAGGTAGAAGGTACAGGAGCCTGAAGACTGCAACGACCCGGTTCAGGAATAGCTGCTTCCCCACAGCCATCAGGCTAATAAACTCAACTCAAACAAAACTCTGATCATTAATAGCCTATTGCACTTTATCTGTTTATTTGTGTGTGTGTGTATATATATATTCAATGGTATATGGTCACACTGACCTGTTCTGTATTTATTTATGCCTACAATATTCTGTTGTGCTGAAGCAAAGCAAGAATTTCATTGTCCTATCTGGGACACGTGACAATCAACTCTCTTGAATCTTGAATCTTGAAATAGTTGACGTTTCGGGTCGAGATCTTAGGAAGTAAAGCTGTTGTTGTGCCTTCTTTACCAGGGAGTGCGTGTTAGTTGGCCACCTGAGATCTGCTGACACGTGGGTGCCCAGGATCCTGCAACTGGAGACCCTGTCCACTCTTTCTCCGTTGATGTGCAGTGGGGGATGGTCACCCTGCTTCTTCCTGAAGTCAATGACGAGCTCTTTTGTTTTCTTGGTATTGAATGCTAAGTTGTTCTCTGAGCACCAGCCTATTAGCATCTGTACCTCCTCCCTGTAAGCTGACTCATCGCCCTCAGTGATCCGCCCCGCCGCTGTCGTGGCGCCTGCAAACTTAATGATGGTGTTCGTGCTGTGGACCGTAGGGCCGGCTTTAAGCCGATTGGACCAATTTCTCCCAATTGGGCCCCGCGCCTAAGGGGGTTGCCCCACATTAATTTTACGTATTTCGTACGGAAATACAAATTTGCTTTGTTAAATAAAGATTTTTTTTTAAAAACATTCGCCATATGGATTTTTTTACAAAACGAACATGGATAACAACCGCTGCACGGCCATCAGACACAAATGATTTGTTAACTACTACTGTTAGCACTTGTTAACAGCCAGCAGTTAATTCAATTCAATTCAATCTTTAATTGTCATTGTGCAGTGTACAATACAGAGACAACGAAATGCAGTTGGAATCTCCTAAGGGCGAACTTACGAATGATGTCTATACATATACAGTGTCCGGGGGTGTGGGGGGGGGGGGGGGGGGGAGGGGTGGAGACAGGCAGTCATTGAGGTGCAGCGTTGAGATGTGTGACAGCCGCAGGGAAGAAGCTGTTCCTGAGCCTGCTGGTCCGGCAGCGGAGGGACCTGTAGCGTCTCCCGGATGGGAGGAGGGTAAACAGTCTATGGTTGGGGTGTGAGCTGTCCCTGGCGATGCTGTGCGCCCTGCGCAGGCATCGTTGACTATGGACAGACTCAATGGAGGGGAGTGAGGAGCCTGTGATGCGTTGGGCGATCTTCACCACCCTGTGCAGAGCCTTCTGGTCGGCGACAGAGCAGTTGCCGTACCATACTGTGAGGCAGTTGGTAAGGATGCTCTCGATGGTGCAGCGGTAGAAGTTCACCAGAATCTGGGGAGACAGGTGGACCTTCTTAAGTCTCCTCAGGAAGAGAGACGCTGGTGAGCCTTCTTGATCAGCGAGGATGTGTTGTGGGTCCAGGAGAGGTCATCGGAGATTTTAACCCCCAGGAACCTGAAGCTGGAGACACGTTCCACCTCCGTCCCATTGATATGGATGGGGGCGTGCGTGCAGCCTCTCGATCTCCTGAAGTCCACAATGAGCTCCTTGGTCTTCTTGGAGTTGAGGGCCAGGTTATTGTCGGCACACCATGCTGTTAGGAGTTGAACCTCCTCCCTGTAGGCCGACTCATCGTTGTCGCTGATGTTGTCTAACTACTTGTTATCTACTTATCAATGCATCAATGCATCAATCTACATTCCTCAGTAAATTGTGTTTTGAACAAGTATTAATGACACTGCGTTCCTTTGAATACAATTCATGCGGCGTCATTAACACTTGTTCAAAACGCAATTACATTTACTGAGGGATGTAGATCGATGCTTAGATGACACATTGAGAATTTCTTAAAACTCACCATCATGATTGAGGGCTTCTTCTTGGTGAGCTTCTTGGTGTGCAGCAGGTTTGTCATTCAATTTACCTACCGACCCACGTTGTGTCTCTCTGTGTTTCACTCTCTCCCTCCCTTTCTCTCTCACGTGCTCTCTCTCTCTCTCTCTCTCTCTCCCGCTCCCCATCTCGTCTCTCTCTCTCTCCCGCTCCCCATCTCGTCTCTCTCTAGCTCCCTCGGCATTCCCGGGATCATTGATGTTTTGCGGTCTGCGAAAATGCTGGAGAAACTCAGCGGGTGAGGCAGCATCTATGGAGCGAAGGAAATAGGCAACGCTTCGGGCCGAAACCCTTCTTCAGACCCGGGTCGAAACGTTGGCTATCACAAGTACTCTCACCGACGAGAGTTCAGTTCAGTCTGAAGAAGGGTCTTCTCTCCAGAGTCGCTGCGCTGCCTGTCCTGCTGAGCTACTCCAGCCTTAGTCTATCTTCAATTTCAGAGTTAGATACAATTTCTCATGGGAGGCTTATAACGTCTACCCCCCCCCCCCCCCCCCCCCCCCCTTCCTGCCCAACCTCAGCCTCACGGACCTTAACGTATCCCTAGTTCCTAAAACCCATTTCCATCACTGATTGCAATATGTATGTAACACCGCATTGCAGGTTCTACGGAGATTTTGATTATATTGAGTGGATGTTTCTAGATTAATTTATGGGAATTAAACATTAAATTCCTTCCATCTGGCATATAAATTCATGACAGTGAGATTTATCAAACTCATGTTATCTTGTGAATTATTGTGTGAATGGGATTAGTTTATAATTTGGATACTTAGGCTATTTTTAATAAAATATCCCTTTCTTAAGAACTTCACTCAGTCTTCCCGTGGATTTTGAAGCAACAGCAACAAAGAGAAGCAGGAGAAAGCACTGATTGGCTCTAGCTCAAGTGGGAGGAGAGTTCTCAGTGAGTCAGAGGGGGAGAGCAGTTAAAAAGGAGAGGCAAAGCACAGGCAGACTTCACTCAGTCTTCCCGTGGATTTTGAAGCAACAGCAACAAAGAGAAGCAGGAGAAAGCACTGATTGGCTCTAGCCCAAGTGGGAGGAGAGTTCTCAGTGAGTCAGAGGGGGAAAGCAGTTCCTCAAAACTGAGGAATTTGGTTTGTAAATTAGGCAATTGAACAGTCAATATAAGCAAGGCAGCTCTTGGGGAGAGGCAGTGAGGGAGTGGTCTTGTGAGGGAAGTGCCCTGTGAGTAAAGTGTGAGTCTTTGGCTCGAGAGTCTTCGGCGAGGAGGCTGCGCAAAATACTGGATAGGGCGAGACCGAGGCAAAAGAAGATGTCAAGCAAGCTGATGCAGTGTGATGCTTGCTGTATGTGGGAGGTCAAGGACACTGCTGGTGCCTCTGGATGCTACAAATGTGAGAAGTGCATCCAGGTACAGCTCCTGAAGGACCGTGTTGGGGAACTGGAGAAACAAGTGGATGACCTCAGGTTCATTCGAGAAACTGAGTCGTTTCTCGACAAGTCCTTCAGTGAGATTGTTACACCCAAGGCACTAGAAGAGAGAAGGTGGGTGACGGTGCGAAAGGGAGGAAAACATGGAATGCAAAGGTCCCCGGGTGTTGTACCTCTTGTGAACAGGTTCACCCACGTGGAAGCTGCCGGGACAGAAGACGGTATCCCACTGAGCGGCGGACTGGCTTGCCAAACAAAAAGGGCTGATGAGCCAAACCCACAGAGGCCAAAGTCGGGCAACGCCATTGTAGTTGGAGACTCCATTGTGAGAGGTACGGACAGGGGTTTTTGCGGCAACAGACGGGATTCGAGGATGGTGTGCTGCCTTCCTGGTGCCAGGATCCAGGATGTTATGGACAGAGTGCAGACAATCCTCAAGGGCGAAGGTGACCAGCCGGAAGTGGTCGTGCATGTTGGCACAAATGATGTTGGAAAGAAGGAGATGAATTTTTTGCAGCGGGACTTCAGAGAGCTCGGAAAAATGCTGAAAAGCAGGACTTCCAGGGTTGTTATCTCCGGTTTGCTTCCAGTTCCTCGTGCTGGCGAGAGCAGGAACAGGGAGATATGGGACCTGAATGTGTGGCTGAGGAACTGGTGCAGGGGGCAGGGATTTAGATTCTTAGATCACTGGGATTTTTTTTATAGTAAGGGGGAACTGTACAAAAGGGACGGATTGCATCTTAACAGGTGGGGGACCAGCATTCTGGCCGGCAGGTTTGCCACTGCTACACGGATGGTTTTAAACTGAATAAGGGGGGTGGGGTATCAAATGGGATAGTCGAGGACGGAGTTAGAGGGAAAGAGAGTAAAGCGATGGTTAATGACCCCAGAATTAACGGGGAAGAAAGCTCACAAAGGGATAGGAGAGTATGGCCAAGTGTAATAGGGATCGATGTGAAAGGGGCCACTTGTCAACATAATTGTATAAGGAGTAAGAGTGTTGTAAAAACAAGCCTGAAGGCTTTGTGTCTCAATGCGAGGAGCATTCGTAATAAGGTGGATGAGTTGAAGGTGCAGATAGCGATTAATGACTATGCTATAGTTGGAATCACGGAGACTTGGCTCCAGGATGACCAAGGCTGGGAGCTGAACATCCAGGGATATTCAATATTCAGGAGGGATAGACGAAAAGGAAAAGGAGGTGGGGTAGCGTTGCTGGTGAGAGAGGAGATTAATGCAATAGAAAGGAAGGACATTAGCGTGGAGGATGTGGAATCGATATGGGTAGAGCTGCGAAACTCTAAGGGGCATAAAACGCTAGTGGGAACTGTGTACAGGCCACCTAACAGTAGTATTGGAGTTGGGGATGGCATCAAACAGGAAATTAGAAATGCGTGCAACAAGGGTAACACGGTTATAATGGGTGACTTCAATCTGCATGTAGATTGGGTGAATCAAATTGGCAGGGGTGCTGAGGAAGAGGATTTCCTGGAATGTATGCGGGATAGTTTTCTCAACCAACATGTGGCGGAACCAACGAGAGAGCAGGCTATTCTAGACTGGGTATTGAGTAATGAGGAAGGGTTAGTTAGCAGTCTTGTTGTGCGTGGCCCCTTGGGCAAGAGTGACCATAATATGGTTGAGTTCTTCATTAGAATGGAGAGTGACAAAATTAAGTCAGAAACAAGGGTTCTGAACTTGAACAAAGGTAACTTTGAAGGTATGAGATGTGAATTGGCCAAGATAGACTGGCAGGTGATTCTTAAAGGGTTGACAGTGGATGTGCAATGGAAGGTATTTAAAGACTGCATGGATGAAGTACAAAAGTTGTTCATACCAGTTTGGCAAAAGAATAAATCGGGGAAGGTGGTGCATCCATGGATAACAAGGGAAATCAGGGATAGTATAAAAACAAAAGATGAGGCATACAAATTTGCCAGAAAAAGCAGCCTACCGGAGGACTGGGAGAAATTCAGAATCCAGCAGAGGAGGACAAAGGGCTTAATTAGGAAAGGGAAAATAGATTATGAAAGGAAACTGGCAGGGAACATAAAAACTGACTGCAAAAGTTTTTATAGATATGTAAAGAGAAAGAGACTAGTTAAAACAAATGTTGGTCCCTTGCAGTCAGAAACAGGTGAATTGATCATGGGGAACAAGGACATGGCAGACCAATTGAATAACTACTTTGGTTCTGTCTTCACTAAGGAAGACATAAATAATCTGCCGGAAATAGCAGTGGAACGGGGGTCAAATAAGATGGAGGAACTGAGTGAAATCCAGGTTAGCCGGGAGGTGGTGTTGGGTAAATTGAACGGATTGAAGGCCGATAAATCCCCAGGGCCAGATAGTCTGCATCCCAGAGTACTCAAGGAGGTAGCCACAGAAATAGTGGATGCATTAGTGATAATTTTTCAAAATTCCTTAGATTCTGGAGTAGTTCCTGAGGATTGGAGGGTAGCTAATGTAACCCCACTTTTTAAAAAAGGAGGGAGAGAGAAAGCGGGGAATTACAGACCAGTTAGTCTAACATCGGTAGTGGGGAAACTGCTAGAGTCAGTTATTAAAGATGGGATAGCAGCGCATTTGGAAAGTGGTGAAATCATTGGACAAAGTCAGCATGGATTTACGAAAGGTAAATCATGTCTGACAAATCTGATAGAATTTTTCGAGGATGTAACTAGTAGAGTGGATAAGGGAGAACCAGTGGATGTGTTATATCTAGACTTTCAGAAGGCTTTCGACAAGGTCCCGCATAAGAGATTAGCATACAAACTTAAAGCACACGGTATTGGGGGTTCAGTATTGATGTGGATAGAGAACTGGCTAGCAGACAGGAGGCAAAGGGTAGGAGTAAACGGGTCCTTTTCAGAATGGCAGGCAGTGACTAGTGGGGTGCCGCAAGGCTCAGTGCTGGGACCCCAGCTATTTACAATATATATTAATGATTTGGACGAGGGAATTCAATGCAACATCTCCAAATTTGCAGATGATACCAAGCTGGGGGGTATAGTTAGGTGTGAGGAGGATGCTTGGAGGCTGCAGGGTGATTTGGATAGGCTGAGTGAATGGGCAGATGCATGGCAGATGCAGTACAATGTGGATAAATGTGAGGTTATCCACTTTGGTGGCAAAAACATGAGGGTAGACTATTATCTGAATGGTGGCAGATTAGGAAGAGGGGAGATGCAACGAGACCTGGGTGTCATGGTACACCAGTCATTGAAAGTAGGCATGCAGGTGCAGCAGGCAGTGAAGAAAGCAAATGGTATGTTAGCATTCATAGCGAAAGGATTTGAGTATAGGAGCAGGGAGGTTCTACTGCAGTTGTACAGGGTTTTGGTGAGGCCACACCTGGAGTACTGCGTACAGTTTTAGTCTCCAAATCTGAGGAAAGACATCCTTGCCATAGAGGGGGTACAGAGAAGATTCACCAGACTGATTCCTGGGATGTCAGGACTTTCATATGAGGAAAGATTGGATAGACTCGGCTTGTACTCGATGGAATTTAGAAGATTGAGGGGGGATCTTATAGAAACTTACAAAATTCTTAAGGGGTTGGACAAGCTAGATGCTGGAAGATTGTTCCCGATGTTGGGGGAGTCCAGAACAAGGGATCACAGTTTAAGGATAAGGGGGAATTCCTTTAGGACCGAGATGAGGAGAACATTCTTTACACCGAGAGTGGTGAGTCTCTGGAATTCTCTGCCACAGAAGGTAGTTGAGGCCAGTTCATTGGCTATATTTAAGAGGGCGTTAGATGTGGCCCTTGTGGCTAAAGGGATCAGGGGGTATGGAGAGAAGGCAGGTACGGGATACTGAGTTGGATGATCAGCCATGATCACATTGAATGGCGGTGCAGGCTCGAAGGGCCGAATGGCCTACTCCTGCACCTATTTTCTATGTTTCTATGTCTATGTTTCTAAATGGAATCTACAGGACATTCTTAATGGGGAAGTAGTGGTCAGAAAGGCATGTCATGTGTGGTTTGAAGAGCAAAAACTTGTAGTTTACAATGCCAAACATTGAAAAGTTGAGGAAAAACAAGGTGTACAAAGTTGCTTATTGGTTACAATCTGAGGAGTATGATGATGCTACTGATTATGATATGCCAATGTACCAGCTAGCAGCTGATCTTCTCCATAAAGACCTGGTCTTTTGCTAGAAATTGTAATTAATTTACCTGTCTGTTACGGACTTACAGCATATAATACAATAATATTAACGTTCTGATCTTGAGAATATTATATTTTTGAATTTTCAAGGCAGTCTGGGTGTTTCCGTCACAACGGTCAATTTTGTAATTAGCTACAATTAGGTAATTAACTAATTATATGCTTTAATTTCAGGTCATCCAAGTAAGATGTTTTATATTTGTTCAGAATGCTTCAATCTATAATAACTGAAAATGTCATTCAGTTCTCTTAATTTTTAAGAAAGTTACGGGCTTTTGACTGTCCACGATCACAGCTTTTGTGTTAAGTCAATGGAAAAGCAATGGGGAACAAGATGCTAATTTCCGAGTATGAAAATGGCCGTCTATCCCTCATTGCTAGCAGCTGATGGGAAACAGAAACATAGAAACATAGAAAAATAGGTGCAGGAGTAGGCCATTCGGCCCTTCGAGCCTGCACCGCCATTCCATATGATCATGGCTGATCATCCAACTCAGTATCCCGTACCTGCCTTCTCTCCATACCCCCTGATCCCTTTAGCCACAAGGGCCACATCCAACTCCCTCTTGAATATAGCCAATGAACTGGCCTCAACTACCTTCTGTGGCAGAGAATTCCAGAGGGGGAAGCGGCTGTAAATTGGGAAGTGGCTGTAAAAGTGGGGGGGGGGGGGGAAGAGTTCCTTTCACAGCGTGTGGGTAGTCTGTCCAGGGGTAAAGTTGCGGGGAGGGCAGGAGCGTTGAGGTGGAGGCGGTCGGGGATCATGACAGCACCCAGCTCAAGAGCGGGTCAGCGGGCGATGGATAACAGGACAGCAGGGGGTGGAGCTTACTCCATATGTTAGTGCGATTAACCTCAATTGGTCCCTTGTTCGCGCCAGGCACGTGCCGTGAGTAATTGCTCAAGGTAGGCAGTCAGCCGGCTTTAAAAAAAATCTTAAACCGCGCATGCGCAGACTGTTCTCTTCGTAAAAAAAAAAAAATAAGTAACAATTCAATTCTCCCAAGGCTTCTCAATCTTTCATTTTTTAATTACGGAATGGGTGGGGGACGGAGGATGAAGGCAGGTGGAGAGATGGTGGGAAAAATGGGAGCACACCGGGACGTTGAATCAGTTGTCATCTTATTGAATGACAATACTAATTCAAGGGTCCATTTGGAGGGAGAGTTCCTTTCACAGCGTGTGGGGATCAGGGGTAAAGATGTGGGGAGGGCAGGAGTGTTGAGAAGGAGGGGGTCAGAGATCATATCAGACTCACTCACCGCTGCCGCAGCGCTCCGGACACGGACAGCAGAACTGGCCGCCACTTCCGGGGATAGAAGCAGCTCGGGTGCGAGCGGCCGCCGGAACCCAACAGCAGAACCGGCTGCTACTTCAAGCGCCTTCTGCCGGCCCGTTCACCTCTGGCAGTGCTCTCCGTCTGAACATCTCTCACCTGCCGCTCGCCGGCTTCGCTCATGTCAACCGCGTCCCTCAAATCCTTAAATTCCCACAGCCAAGTAATCTCAATTAGTCCCATGAACACGCTGTCGGTATTTAAAGATTTGTGGGAAGCTGGCCGGCGAGCGGCAGGTGAGACGTGGTCATACGGGAGCACTGCCAGCGGTGAGTGGGGACCAGCAGAAGGGGCTGAAGTGGCAGCCGGTTCAGCTGTCGGGTCCCGGTGGCCGCTCAAAGTCAGTCACCCGAGCTGCTTCTTTCCTCGGAAGTGGCGGCCAGTTCTGCTGTCCGCGCCCAGAGTGCTGCGGCAGCCACCCAAGCTAATGCACTCCCCGGCCACAATAAAACCATATAGCAATTACAGCACGGAAACAGGCCATCTCGGCCCTTTTAGTCAGTGCCGAACACTTACTCTCACCTAGTCCCATCTCACCTGCACTCAGACCGGAGCGTGGCAAGTGGGTTACTGACCCCAATCTCCTCCTTCACAACGCCAGACTCCCCCAAACACTGTGAACGGAGCTCTCCCCCCACCCCGGGGAAATACAATATTTAAAAAGGTAAAGCACCAAGAAATGCACTTACCACGTTATTGGTACATTAAGTCCATTCTTCACTCTTTGTTTCCTAAAATACTATTAAAATAATGGCAATCCATATTTGAAAACCCCGCCAAGAAACTCGCTCTGCGCATGCGCAGTAGGCTGATGCGCATGCGCAGTGCTGCAAAGGCAGAATTTCTGCTGCCTTCAGCCCCGCTTGAGACTGACGGCTTCAGGCAGCGCTGACGGCACGTGGGCTGCAGAGAGCTTCCCGTGTCACAAGCGCTGCGGACGAAAGGCACGGAGAATTATGCCTACCTAAGAGATCGATCTCTTAGACAGGCATAATTCTCCCATGCCTTTACTATTTATATTAAATAATTGCCATTTCATAATTTTAGTCAGGGTAGGCAGTGCCTACCTGACGGCACGGGCCTGGTTCGCGCTGACACAGGAGTAAGCTCCACCGCCCGCTGTGATGTTATCCATCACGCGCTGACCCACTCCGCTGTATGATCTCTGCTCTTGAGCTGGTCCCCTCACTGTTCAGACGGAGAGCACTGCCAGAGGTGAGCGGGCCGGCAGAAGGCGCTGAGATGGCAGTCGGTTCCGCTGTCCGGTGACGGCGGCCGCTCGTAGCCACGCGAGCTGCTTCCCTCCCCGGCCACAATGCGGTGGCTCCGCGCCTGGAGCGCCTCGGCAGCGGTGAGTGAGTGGGTTACTGGCACGAACCCCGACCCCCTCCTTCTCAACGCTCCCGCCCTCCCCGCAACTTTACCCCTGGCTAGACTCCCCACACGCTGCGAAAGGAACTCTCCCTCCAATTGGTCCCTTGAACTAGTGTAGTCATTCAATAAGATGACAACTGATTCAACTTGTCCCGGCGTGCTCCCGTTTTTCCCACCATCTCTCCACCTGCCGTCACCCTCCACCCCCCACCCATTCAGAAAGAAGGAGATTTGGAATTCTTGGGCAAATTGAATTGTAACTTTATTTATTTTTATTTTTTATTTCTACAGTGAGGAGAACAATCTGCGCATGCACGGTTTAAGATTTTTTAAAAGCCGACTGACTGTCCATATTACTCACGACACGCGACTCATTTATAATTATTTATTTATATTTCTATGAAAATTGTTCCCAATTGGGCCCCGCACCTCCTAAGGCCGCCCTGGTTGACTGTTCATTCCCTCCACAGACGCTGCCTGACCCGCCGAGGTCAACAGTCTTTTATTGTCATGTTCCCCAGCTAGGACAATGAAATTCTTGCTTGCTGCAGCACAACATAGAAACATAGAAATTAGGTGCAGGAGTAGGCCATTCGGCCCTTCGAGCCTGCACCGCCATTCAATATGATCATGGCTGATCATCCAACTCAGTATCCCATACCTGCCTTCTCTCCATATCCCCTGATCCCTTTAGCCACAAGGGCTACATCTAACTCCCTTTTAAATATAGCCAATGAACTGGCCTCAACTACCCTCTGTGGCAGAGAGTTCCAGAGACCCACCACTCTCTGTGTGAAAAAATTCCTTCTCATCTCGGTCCTAAAGGATTTCCCCCTTATCCTTAAGCTGTGACCCCTTGTCCTGCACCTCCCCAACATCGGGAACAATCTTCCTGCATCTAGCCTGTCCAACCCCTTAAGAATTTTGTAAGTTTCTATAAGATCCCCTCTCAATCTCCTAAATTCTAGAGGGTATAAACCGAGTCTATGCAGTCTTTGTTCATAAGACAGTCCTGACATCCCAGGAATCAGTCTGGTGAACCTTCGCTGCACTCCCTCTATGGCAATAATGTCCTTCCTCAGATTTGGAGACCAGAACTGTACGCAATACTCCAGTTGTGAGAGAGAGAGAGAGAGATGAGAGATGCATTTATTTGTGGCCTCACCAAGACCCTATACAACTGAAGTAGAACCTCCCTGCTCCTATACTCAACGGAATATGTAAACATGGTACACAATAGGGGAAGGAAATGTGCACACAAGCACACATACTCAATAAATAAGAAATATAGTGCAATAATAATATAGTCTGTTGCAGTTCAGAGCTTATTTGGTGTCAACAGCCTGATGGCTGTGGGGAAGAAGCTGTTCCTGAACCTGGACGTTACAGTTTTCAGGCTCCTGTACCTTCTTCCCGATGGCAATGGTGAGACGAATGTGTGGCCAGGATGGTGTGTGTCCTTGATGATGCCGGCTGCCTTTTTGAGGCAGCGACTGCGATAGATCCCTTCGACGGTGGGGAGGTCAAAGCCGATGATGGACTGGGCAGTGGTCACAACCTTTTGTAGTCTTTTCCGCTCCTGGATGTTCAAGTTGCCGAACCAGGCCACGATGCAACCGGTCAGCGTGCTCTCTACCGGGCACCTGTAGACGTTTAGGAGACATGCCAAATCTCAGGACGTGGTGTCGCTGATGTGCCTTTGTGTTTCGTGTATAATAGATAATAGACAATAAACAATAGTTGGAGGAGTAGGCCATTCGGCCCTTCGAGCCAGCACCGCCATTCAATGTGATCATGGCTGATCATCCCCAATCAGTGCCCCGTTCCTGCCTTCTCCCCACATCCCCTGACTCCGCTATCTTTACGAGCTCTATCTAGCTCTCTCTTGAAAGCATCAGAGAACCGGCCTCCACCGCCCTCTGAGGCAGAGAATTCCACAGACTCACCACTCCCTGTGAGAAAAAGTGTTTCCTTGTCTCCGTTCTAAATGGCTTACCCCTTATTCTTAAACTGTGACCCCTGGTTCTGGACTCCCCCAACATCGGGAACATGTTTCCTGCCTCTAGTGTGTCCAAGCCCTTAATAATCATATATGTTTCAATGAGATCCCCTCTCATCCTTCTAATCTGCAGAGTGTACAAGCCCAGCTGCTCCATTCGCTCAGCATATGACAGTCCCGCCATCCCGGGAATTAACCTTGTAAACCTACACTACACTCCCTCAATAGCAAGAATAAAAGACCAATGGAGAATGCAGGCATCGATCCTGCTACCTCTCGCATGCTAAGCGAGCGCTCTACCATTTGAGCTAATTCCCCTGTACTTCTCCAGCTTTGTGGATTGTGGATGAACAGCCATGATCACAGTGAATGGCGGTGCTGGTTCGATCGGCCGAATGGCCTACTCCTGCACCAATTGTCTATTGTCCATAACATGCTGGAGTAACTCAGTGGGACAGGCAGCATCTCTGGAGAGAAGGAATGGACGATATTTCGGGTCGAGCATTGCATCCCTGTCTTTATATTCTACTCCCCCTGGCATAAATGTTAGCATTGTGTTTGCCTTTGTCTGTATTTAACAATGTCATCCCAGTCCCACCATCCCGGGAATTAACCTTGTAAACCTACGCTGCACTCCCTCAATAGCAAGAATAATCTATGAACTCACTAGCTTGAATGGTTCTCAATAAGGGTTTTGGTTATGAAACCGTCAGTTCATGAATCATGGAATGAGTAAATGCTTCCAAATGTAGCTCCAGTCTTCAACAGTCAGACATTGTGGTTCTTTGTATAATTATACTTGTGAGTTCTGTTTATTTCTTTTGTGTTGTCCTTTCATCGTGGCCAGAGTGGACAATTTCCTTTGGGATGACCACACTTTGCGTATTGCGTACAGTTTTGGTCTCCTAATCTGAGGAAAGACATTCTTGCCATAGAGGGAGTACGGAGAAGGTTGACCAGACTGATTCCTGGGATGGCAGGACTTGCATATGAGGAAAGACTGGATAGACTCGGCTTGTACTCGCTAGAATTTAGAAGATTGAGGGGGGATCTTATAGAAACGTACAAAATTCTTAAGGGGTTGGACAGGCTAGATGCAGGAAGATTGTTCCCGATGTTGGGGGAGTCCAGAACAAGGGGTCACAGTCTAAGGATAAGGGGGAAGTCTTTTAGGACCAAGATGAGAATTTGTTTTTTCACACAGAGAGTGGTGAATCTGTGGAATTCTCTGCCACAGAAAGTAGTGGAGGCCAGTTCGTTGGTTATATTTAAGTGGGAGTTAGATGTGGCCCTTGTGGCTAAAGGGATCAGGGGGTATGGAGAGAAGGCAGGTATGGGATACTGAGTCATATCCTGCACCTATTTTCTATGTTTCTATGACATTGTTAAATACAGACAAAGGCGAACACAATGCTAACATTTATGCCAGGAGGAGTAGAATATAAAGACAGGGATGCAATGCTCGACCCGAAATATCGTCCATTCCTTCTCTCCAGAGATGCTGCCTGTCCCGCTGAGTTACTCCAGCATTTTATGGACAAAAGACAATTGGTGCAGGAGTAGGCCATTTGGCCGATCGAACCAGCACCGCCATTCACTGTGATCATGGCTGTTCATCCACAATCCTCACAGCTGGAGAAGCACAGGGGAATTAGCTCAAATGGTAGAGCGCTCGCTTAGCATGCGAGAGGTAGCAGGATCGATGCCTGCATTCTCCATTGGTCTTTTATTCTTACTATTGAGGGAGTGCAACGTAGGTTTACAAGGTTAATTCCCGGGATGGCGGGACTGTCATATGCTGAGCGAATGGAGCAGCTGGGCTTGTATACTCTGGAGTTTAGAAGGAGGAGAGGATATCTCATTGAAACATACAAGATTATTAAGGGTTTGGACACGCTAGAGGCAGGAAACATGTTCCCGATGTTGGGGGAGTCCAGAACCAGGGGCCACAGTTTAAGAATAAGGAGTAAGCCATTTAGAACGGAGACGAGGACGCAATTTTTCTCACATAGAGTGGTGAGTCTGTGGAGGGCGATGGAGGCAGGTTGTCTGGATGCTTTCAAGAGAGAGCTAGATAGGGCTCTTACAAATAGCGGAGTCAAGCGATATGGGGAGAAGGCAGGAACGGGGTACTGATTGTGGATGATCAGCCATGATCACATTGAATGGCGGTGCTGGCTCGAAGGGCCAAATGGCCTACTCCTGCACCTATTGTCTATTGTCTATAATCAGTACCCCGTTCCTGCCTTCTCCCCATATCCCCTGACTTCACTATCTCTAAGAGATCTATCTAACTCTCTCTTGAAAGCATCCAGAGAATTGGCATCCACTGCTATCTGAGGCAGAGAATTCCACAGCCATGATCAAATTGAATGGCGGTGCTGGCTCGAAGGGCCGAATGGCTAGTCCTGCACCTATTGTCTATTGTCCTCCTCTGCTGCTACACCGCTGTGGGCCGCGTGCTTGGCCTCGTGGAGCGGTGCCCGGTCCAGCCCATCCCCAGGCTGCTGCAGGGCCTCCAGTGGCCACTTCCCCATCGAGGCCGTGCACTTCCTCTCACAGTCGGTCCTGCTCACCGGCCCTTCGGCCCACTCCTTCCACGCTGGGCGGGCGAGTCCGACCTGCGGGCGGGCCTGCTTTTGTTAGATATTGTTGCACGCTTTCAAGTCAAAGGAAAGGCTGTACTCAAATCCAATCAAGCCGTCCACAGTCCACATCCAGGTACAATAGCAGCATTTAAAGATATTTGGACAGGTGCATGGAGGGGAACGATTTTAGAAGGAACTAGACTAAGTGGGACCCGTTGGCTCCCCCCAGTCACGGGGGAGGCCTGGTCCCCCAATGTAACCCATTCCCCAACGCAATATTGCAGCACTCACCCGTTCCCCCCAACGCAACCCGTTTCCCCAACGCAATATTCCACCACTCACCCATAGCCCCTAACTGCGCAGGAACGGCTCATTTCTCCGAGCTGGCGAAAAATCATAGCGCTATTGCGAACCGTTTATGCACAAATAGAAAGACTGCGCAAACCGGATAATAACAAGATCAGAGTTTTACTAGCTATGGGCCAAACACAATAAAATGGCGCTTGTTTAGACGGGGCATCCAAGATGGCGTCCAGCCCAGGTGACTACCTGCGCACCGGCCACAGAAGCAGATCTACAATCACACATTACAATCCCTCCTCACTCTTACATCTCTACTCCTGCAGCAACATTTATTACTTATCTCTTATCACTGCAAATGTGAAAGGCCTGGATAGAGTGGATGTGGAGAGGATGTTTCCACTAGTGGGAGAGTCTAGGACTAGAGGCCACAGTCTCGGAATAAAAGGACGTTTCTTTAGAGGAGGAATTTCTTTAGTCAGAGGGTGGTGAATCTGTGGAATTAATTGCTGCAGAAGGCTGTGGAGGCCAAGCCAGTGGATATTTTTTAAGGTGGAGATTGACATATAATTTTGATTAGTACAGGTGGCAGTACGGTTTATTTCCCGGGATGGCGGGACTGACATATGATGAAAGAATGGGTCGTCTGGGCTTGTATTCGCTGGAATTTAGAAGGATGAGAGGAGATCTCTCTCTGTCTGGTTTGGGGACTGTAAAGCCTCTGACTGGAAGTCCGTGCAGAGAGTGGTGAGGACAGCGGAAAAAATCATCGGGACCTCTCTCCCCTCAATCGGGGATATTGCGACCAAACGTTGCGTGTCTAAGGCCAGCAGTATTATAAAAGACCCCACACATCTCCATCACGGACTGTTCACTCTGCTGCCCTCGGGCAAAAGATATCGCAGCATAAGGAGCAGAACATCAAGGTTCTGCAACAGCTTCTTCCCACGAGCCATCAGACTCCTGAATGCCATGTAATGGGCTGCCACCATTGTCTATTTATCCTTTTATCCTTTTTATCCATTTTATCCATGTTTATCCTTCTGTTAATTATCGTGTTGCACAGGGAGCCAAATGCAACGGAATTCCGTTTGGAACTGCATATATCAATGTATTTCTAAATGACAATAAAGTTTGTTTGACTTGACTTTTTGATCTTATAGAAATATATAAAATTCTTAAAGGATTGGACAGGCAGGAAAAATGACCCCGATGTTGGGGGAGTCCAGAACCAGGGATTACAGTTTAAGAATAAGTGGTAGGCTCCGAGTCTGTCCCAACCTGAAAAGGACTTTCCTTTAGGAAGGAGATGAGGAGGAATTTCTTCAGTCAGTCGGTGGTGAATCTGTGGAATTCATTGCCACAGGCGGCTGTGGAGGCCACGTCAGTGGATATTTTTAAGGCACAGATAGATAGATTCTTGGATTAGTATTGGTGTCAGGGGTTATGGGGAGAAGGCAGGAGAATGTGGTTCAGAGGGAGAGATAGATCAGCCATGGTTGAATGGTGGACCTGATGGGCTGAATGGCCTAATTCTCGCTTCTCGATCTTATGAACTTATGAAATGGCTCGATTCTAATCAAGTCTTGTCTTTCCGCTGACTGGATAGCACACAACAAAAGCTTTGGTACACGTGATAATAAACTAAACTGTAACTTGGGTGGTCACGGTGGTGCAGCGGTAGAGTTGTCGCCTTACAGCGAATGCAGCGCCGGAGACCCGGGTTCGATCCCGACTACGAGTGCTGTCAGTGCGGAGTTTGTACGTTCTCCCCGTGACCTGCGTGCTTTTTCTCCGTGATCTTCGCTTTCCTCCCACACTCCAAAGAGGTTTGTAGGTTAATTGGCTTGGTAAATGTAAAGATTGTCCCTAGTGTGTGTGGGATAGTGTTAACGTGCGGGGATCGCTGGTCGGCACGGACCTGGTGGGCCGAAGGGCCTCTTTCTGCGCTGCATCTCAAGATAGTTATAGATAGTTATAGACAATAGACAACAGGTGCCGGAGTGGGCCATTTGGCCCTTCGAGCCAGCACCGCCATTCAATGTGATCATCAGTACCCCGTTCCTGCCTTCTCCCCGTATCCCCTGACTCTGCTATCTTTAAGAGCCCTATCTAGCTCTCTCTTGAAAGTATCCAGAGAACCGGCCTCCACCGCCCAGTTTAAGAATAAGGAGTAAGCCATTTAGAATGGAGACGAGGAAACACTTTTTCTCACAGAGAGTGGTGAGTCTGTGGAATTCTCTGCCTCAGAGGGCGGTGGAGGCCGGTTCTCTGGATGCTTTGAAGAGAGAGCTAGATAGGGCTCTTAAAAAGAGCAGAGTCAGGGGATATGGGGAGAAGGCAGGAATGGGGTACTGATTGGGGATGATCAGCCATGATCACATTGAATGGTGGTGCTGGCTCGAAGGATCGAATGGCCAACTCCTGCACCTATTGTCTATTGTCTATTGTCCTCTGGTCCTCGATTCATCTACTCTGGGCATATTTGTGTGCGTGTCCGTATATAGACACACACAGAACTTTTTTTTTTCCTCATTGGGGTTAAGAGGGAGAGATAGATCAGCCACGATTGAATGACGGGGTAGACTTGATGGGCCGAATGTCCTAATTCTGCTCCCATCACTTGTGAAATGATGAACCTATCTGCAGTAGACAAAAATGCTGGAGAAACTCGGCGGGTGAGGCAGCATCTATGGAGCGAAGGAATATTCCTTCGTTCCATAGATGCTGCCTCACCCGTTGAGTTTCTCCAGCATTTTCGTCTGCCTTTGATTTTTCCAGCATCTGCAGTGCTTAGTTTCTGCACACTGGGCTTGCAACAGCCTGCCTGCTATCCCTGAGCAAGGGATGTGCAATAACACTCTGTACCTGACGTGAAATTAATCGGTGGCAGCATTCAAAATGGAACATCCTCTGCGAAGAACTCTCCAGGGGCCTGTAGCTCCAACAGGTCTGTTGAACCGTCTTCCCATTTTTATAAAAAAAGACTTGTTTCTTCTGCACGGTGAAGCCTGGCCTCGTTGCCCTGACAGAATGAGGCAACAGGGAGATTCAGCGGTGCCAGCAGTTTAATTTTAATGGTCTCGCTGTCACCTGGGGACTGGCTAACCCAGAAAAAAATATCTACTCATCCCTCTGCACTCATCTTTCACGCAGACAACAGACAATGGACAATAGGTGCAGGAGTAGGCCATTTGGCCCTTCGAGCCTGCACCGCCATTCAATATGATCATGGCTGATCATCCAACTCAGTATCCCGTACCTGCCTTCTCTCCATACCCTCTGATCCCCTTAGCCACAAGGGCCACATCTAACTCCCTCTAAAATATAGCCAATGAACTGGCCTCAACTACCCTCTGTGGCAGAGAATTCCAGAGATCCACCAGATTGATAAGATATTGAATATATAACCGGACCCAAATCAAATCTAGTACTAAGTACTTAAAGTTACAGTTGCCATTATATACACTACAGCGGCGTTTCTGATCGAGACCGTCTTCAGATTGAGTGTCAGGGATGAGGACAACGAGAGATGTAGACGGTGATGTAGACGGCGATGTAGACGGTGTAGACAGCGTAGACGGTGATGTAGACAGTGTAGACGGTGATGTAGACGGTGCTGTAGACGGTGATGTAGATGGTGATGTAGACGGTGGTGTAGACGGTGATGTAGACGGTGGTGTAGACAGTGATGTAGACAGTGTAGACGGTGATGTAGACGGTGCTGTAGACGGTGATGTAGATGGTGATGTAGACGGTGGTGTAGACGGTGATGTAGACGGTGATGTAGACGGAGATGTAGACGGTGATGTAGACGGCGATGTAGACGGTGATGTAGACGGAGATGTAGACGGTGATGTAGACGGTGGTGTAGACGGTGATGTAGACGGTGGTGTAGACGGTGATGTAGACGGTGGTGTAGACGGAGATGTAGATGGTGATGTAGACGGTGATGTAGACGGTGGTGTAGACGGTGATGTAGACGGTGGTGTAGACGGTGATGTAGACGGAGATGTAGACGGTGGTGTAGACGGTGGTGTAGACGGTGATGTAGACGGTGGTGTAGACGGTGGTGTAGACGGTGATGTAGACGGTGGTGTAGACGGTGATGTAGACGGTGGTGTAGACGGTGGTGTAGACGGTGGTGTAGACGGTGATGTAGACGGTGGTGTAGACGGAGATGTAGACGGTGATGTAGACGGTGATGTAGACGGTGATGTAGACGGTGGTGTAGACGGTGATGTAGACGGTGATGTAGACGGTGATGTAGACGGTGATGTAGACGGTGGTGTAGACGGTGATGTAGACGGTGATGTAGACGGTGATGTAGACGGTGATGTAGACGGTGATGTAGACGGTGATGTAGACGGTGATGTAGACGGTGATGTAGACGGTGATGTAGACGGTGATGTAGACGGTGATGTAGACGGTGATGTAGACGGTGATGTAGACGGTGTAGACGGTGGTGTAGACGGTGATGTAGACGGTGATGTAGACGGTGATGTAGACGGTGTAGACGGTGATGTAGACGGTGATGTAGACGGTGATGTAGACGGTGATGTAGACGGTGATGTAGACGGTGATGTAGACGGTGATGTAGACGGTGATGTAGACGGTGATGTAGACGGTGTAGACGGTGATGTAGACGGTGATGTAGACGGTGATGTAGACGGTGATGTAGACGGTGGTGTAGACGGTGATGTAGACGGTGATGTAGACGGTGATGTAGACGGTGTAGACGGTGATGTAGACGGTGGTGTAGACGGTGATGTAGACGGTGATGTAGACGGTGATGTAGACGGTGATGTAGACGGTGATGTAGACGGTGATGTAGACGGTGTAGACGGTGGTGTAGACGGTGATGTAGACGGAGATGTAGACGGTGATGTAGACGGTGATGTAGACGGTGTAGACGGTGATGTAGACGGTGGTGTAGACGGTGGTGTAGACGGTGATGTAGACGGTGGTGTAGACGGTGTAGACGGTGATGTAGACGGTGGTGTAGACGGTGGTGTAGACGGTGGTGTAGACGGTGATGTAGACGGTGATGTAGACGGTGATGTAGACGGTGGTGTAGACGGTGATGTAGACGGTGATGTAGACGGTGGTGTAGACGGTGATGTAGACGGTGTAGACGGAGATGTAGACGGTGATGTAGACGGAGATGTAGACGGTGTAGACGGTGATGTAGACGGTGTAGACGGTGATGTAGAATGTGATGTAGACGGAGATGTAGACGGTGATGTAGACGGTGGTGTAGACGGTGTAGACGGTGGTGTAGACGGTGATGTAGACGGTGATGTAGACGGTGATGTAGACGGAGATGTAGACGGTGATGTAGACGGTGATGTAGACGGTGGTGTAGACGGTGTAGACGGAGATGTAGACGGTGATGTAGACGGTGATGTAGACGGTGATGTAGACGGTGATGTAGACGGTGGTGTAGACGGTGATGTAGACGGTGTAGACGGTGGTGTAGTCGGTGCTGTAGACGGTGATGTAGACGGTGGTGTAGACGGTGATGTAGACGGTGATGTAGACGGTGGTGTAGACGGTGATGTAGACGATGTAGACGGTGATGTAGACGGTGGTGTAGACGGTGATGTAGACGGTGGTGTAGACGGTGGTGTAGACGGTGATGTAGACGGTGTAGACGGTGGTGTAGACGGTGCTGTAGACGGTGATGTAGACGGTGGTGTAGACGGTGATGTAGACGGTGTAGACGGTGGTGTAGACGGTGATGTAGACGGTGATGTAGACGGTGTAGACGGAGATGTAGACGGTGATGTAGACGGTGATGTAGACGGTGGTGTAGACGGTGTACACGGTGGTGTAGACGGTGGTGTAGACGGTGGTGTAGACGGTGATGTAGACGGTGATGTAGACGGTGGTGTAGACGGTGGTGTAGACGGTGAAGTAGACGGTGGTGTAGACGGTGATGTAGACGGTGATGTAGACGGTGATGTAGACGGAGATGTAGACGGAGATGTAGACGGTGATGTAGACGGTGGTGTAGACGGTGATGTAGACGGTGTAGACGGTGATGTAGACGGTGATGTAGACGGTGGTGTAGACGGTGGTGTAGACGGTGATGTAGACGGTGATGTAGACGGTGATGTAGACGGTGATGTAGACGGTGATGTAGACGGTGATGTAGACGGTGATGTAGACGGTGATGTAGACGGTGATGTAGACGGTGATGTAGACGGTGATGTAGATGGTGGTGTAGACGGTGATGTAGACGGAGATGTAGACGGTGATGTAGACGGTGATGTAGACGGTGATGTAGACGGAGATGTAGACGGTGATGTAGACGGTGTAGACGGAGATGTAGACGGTGATGTAGACGGAGATGTAGACGGTGATGTAGACGGTGATGTAGACGGAGATGTAGACGGAGATGTAGACGGTGGTGTAGACGGTGGTGTAGACGGTGGTGTAGACGGTGGTGTAGACGGAGATGTAGACGGTGGTGTAGACGGTGATGTAGACGGTGGTGTAGACGGTGGTGTAGACGGTGATGTAGACGGTGATGTAGACGGTGATGTAGACGGTGTAGACGGTGATGTAGACGGTGATGTAGACGGTGATGTAGACGGTGATGTAGACGGTGGTGTAGACGGTGATGTAGACGGTGATGTAGACGGTGATGTAGACGGTGATGTAGACGGTGATGTAGACGGTGATGTAGACGGTGAAGTAGACGGTGAAGTAGACGGTGATGTAGACGGTGATGTAGACGGTGGTGTAGACGGTGGTGTAGACGGTGATGTAGACGGTGATGTAGACGGTGATGTAGACGGAGATGTAGACGGTGATGTAGACGGTGGTGTAGACGGTGTAGACGGTGATGTAGACGGTGTAGACGGAGATGTAGACGGTGATGTAGACGGTGATGTAGACGGTGATGTAGACGGTGCTGTAGACGGTGGTGTAGACGGTGATGTAGACGGTGGTGTAGACGGTGGTGTAGACGGTGATGTAGACGGTGCTGTAGACGGTGGTGTAGACGGTGATGTAGACGGTGATGTAGACGGTGGTGTAGACGGTGATGTAGACGGTGATGTAGACGGTGATGTAGACGGTGATGTAGACGGTGATGTAGACGGTGATGTAGACGGTGAAGTAGACGGTGAAGTAGACGGTGATGTAGACGGTGATGTAGACGGTGATGTAGACGGTGATGTAGACGGTGGTGTAGACGGTGGTGTAGACGGTGATGTAGACGGTGATGTAGACGGTGATGTAGACGGAGATGTAGACGGTGATGTAGACGGTGGTGTAGACGGTGTAGACGGTGATGTAGACGGTGTAGACGGAGATGTAGACGGTGATGTAGACGGTGATGTAGACGGTGATGTAGACGGTGCTGTAGACGGTGGTGTAGACGGTGATGTAGACGGTGGTGTAGACGGTGGTGTAGACGGTGATGTAGACGGTGCTGTAGACGGTGGTGTAGACGGTGATGTAGACGGTGGTGTAGACGGTGGTGTAGACGGTGATGTAGACGGTGGTGTAGACGGTGGTGTAGACGGTGCTGTAGACGGTGGTGTAGACGGTGATGTAGACGGTGGTGTAGACGGTGATGTAGACGGTGGTGTAGACGGTGGTGTAGACGGTGGTGTAGACGGTGATGTAGACGGAGATGTAGACGGTGATGTAGACGGTGATGTAGACGGTGATGTAGACGGTGATGTAGACGGTGATGTAGACGGTGTAGACGGAGATGTAGACGGTGATGTAGACGGTGTAGACGGAGATGTAGACGGTGATGTAGACGGTGATGTAGACGGTGATGTAGACGGTGATGTAGACGGTGGTGTAGACGGAGATGTAGACGGTGATGTAGACGGTGGTGTAGACGGTGATGTAGACGGTGTAGACGGAGATGTAGACGGTGATGTAGACGGTGATGTAGACGGTGTAGACGGAGATGTAGACGGTGATGTAGACGGTGATGTAGACGGTGGTGTAGACGGTGATGTAGACGGTGATGTAGACGGTGATGTAGACGGTGATGTAGACGGTGATGTAGACGGTGGTGTAGACGGTGATGTAGACGGTGATGTAGACGGTGATGTAGACGGTGATGTAGACGGTGATGTAGACGGTGGTGTAGACGGTGATGTAGACGGTGATGTAGACGGTGGTGTAGACGGTGATGTAGACGGTGATGTAGACGGTGGTGTAGACGGTGGTGTAGACGGTGATGTAGACGGTGATGTAGACGGTGATGTAGACGGTGGTGTAGACGGTGATGTAGACGGTGGTGTAGACGGTGATGTAGACGGTGATGTAGACTGTGTAGACAGTGTAGACGGTGCTGTAGACGGTGATGTAGACGGTGGTGTAGACGGTGATGTAGACTGTGTAGACAGTGTAGACGGTGCTGTAGACGGTGCTGTAGACGGTGATGTAGACGGTGATGTAGACTGTGTAGACAGTGAAGACGGTGATGTAGACGGTGACGTAGACGGTGATGTAGACAGTGTAGACGGTGACGTAGACGGTGACGTAGACGGTGATGTAGACGGAGATGTCGACGGTGGTGTAGACGGTGGTGTAGACGGTGGTGTAGACGGTGATGTAGACGGTGTAGACGGTGGTGTAGACGGTGGTGTAGACGGTGATGTAGACGGTGGTGTAGACGGTGATGTAGACGGTGGTGTAGACGGTGTAGACGGTGGTGTAGACGGTGGTGTAGACGGTGATGTAGACGGTGTAGACGGTGGTGTAGACGGTGGTGTAGACGGTGATGTAGACGGTGGTGTAGACGGTGTAGACGGTGTAGACGGTGATGTAGACAGTGGTGTAGACGGTGATGTAGACGGTGATGTAGACGGTGTAGACGGTGATGTAGACGGTGATGTAGACGGTGATGTAGACGGTGTAGACGGTGATGTAGACGGTGATGTAGACGGTGGTGTAGACGGTGATGTAGACGGTGATGTAGACGGTGATGTAGACGGTGATGTAGACGGTGATGTAGACGGTGATGTAGACGGTGTAGACGGTGGTGTAGACGGTGGTGTAGACGGTGATGTAGACGGTGATGTAGACGGTGATGTAGACGGAGATGTGGACGGTGATGTAGATGGTGTAGACGGTGATGTAGACGATGATGTAGACGGTGTAGACGGTGATGTAGACGGTGATGTAGACGGAGATGTAGATGGTGTAGACGGTGTAGTAGACGGTGATGTAGACGGTGATGTAGATGGTGTAGACGGAGATGTAGATGGTGTAGACGGTGTAGTAGACGGTGATGTAGACGGTGATGTAGACGGTGATGTAGACGGTGGTGTAGACGGTGATGTAGACGGTGATGTAGACGGTGTAGACGGTGATGTAGACGGTGATGTAGACGGTGATGTAGACGGTGATGTAGACGGTGATGTAGACGGTGATGTAGACGGTGATGTAGACGGAGATGTAGATGGTGTAGACGGTGATGTAGACGGTGATGTAGACGGTGATGTAGACGGTGATGTAGACGGTGATGTAGACGGTGATGTAGACGGTGATGTAGACGGAGTAGTAGACGGTGATGTAGACGGTGATGTAGACGGTGATGTAGACGGTGACGTAGATGGTGTAGACGGTGATGTAGACGGTGTAGACGGTGATGTAGATGATGTAGACGGTGATGTAGACGGTGATGTAGACGATGAAGACGGTGATGTAGATGGTGTAGACGGTGATGTAGACGGTGATGTAGATGGTGTACACGGTGATGTAGACGGTGATGTAGATGGTGTACACGGTGATGTAGACGGTGATGTACACGGTGATGTAGACGATGATGTAGACGGTGATGTAGACGGTGATGTAGACGATGATGTAGACGGTGTAGACGGTGATGTAGACGGTGATGTAGACGGTGATGTAGACGGTGATGTAGACGGAGATGTAGACGGAGATGTAGACGGTGATGTAGACGGAGATGTAGATGGTGTAGACAGTGTAGTAGACGGTGATGTAGACGGTGATGTAGACGGTGATGTAGACGGTGTAGACGGTGATGTAGACGGTGATGTAGACGGTGTAGACGGTGATGTAGACGGTGTAGACGGTGATGTAGACGGTGTAGACGGTGATGTAGACGGTGATGTAGACGGTGTAGACGGTGATGTAGACGGTGTAGACGGTGTAGACGGTGATGTGGACGGTGATGTGGACGGTGATGTAGATGGTGTAGACGGTGATGTAGACGGTGATGTAGACGGTGTAGACGGTGATGTAGACGGTGTAGACGGTGATGTAGACGGTGTAGACGGTGTAGACGGTGATGTGGACGGTGATGTAGATGGTGTAGACGGTGGTGTAGACGGTGGTGTAGACGGTGATGTAGACGGTGATGTAGACGGTGATGTAGACGGTGATGTGGACGATGATGTAGACGGTGTAGACGGTGATGTAGACGGTGATGTAGACGGTGATGTAGACGGTGATGTAGACGGTGTAGACGGTGATGTAGACGGTGATGTAGACGGAGATGTAGACGGGGTAGATGGTGATGTAGACGGTGATGTAGACGGTGATGTAGACGGTGTAGACGGTGATGTAGACGGTGATGTAGACGGTGATGTAGACGGGGTAGATGGTGATGTAGACGGTGATGTAGACGGTGGTGTAGACGGAGATGTAGACGGTGATGTAGACGGTGTAGACGGTGATGTAGACGGTGGTGTAGACGGTGGTGTAGACGGTGATGTAGACGGTGATGTAGACGGTGATGTAGACGGGGTAGATGGTGATGTAGACGGTGATGTAGACGGTGTAGACGGTGATGTAGACGGTGATGTAGACGGTGATGTACACGGTGATGTAGACGATGATGTAGACGATGATGTAGACGGTGTAGACGGTGATGTAGACGGTGATGTAGACGGTGATGTAGACGGTGTAGACGGTGATGTAGACGGTGATGTAGACGGTGATGTAGACGGTGTAGACGGTGATGTAGACGGTGATGTAGACGGTGATGTAGACGGTGATGTAGACGGTGTAGACGGTGATGTAGACGGTGTAGACGGTGATGTAGACGGTGTAGACGGTGATGTAGACGGTGTAGACGGTGATGTAGACGGTGATGTACACGGTGATGTAGACGATGATGTAGACGGTGTAGACGGTGATGTAGATGGTGATGTAGACGGTGTAGACGGTGATGTAGACGGTGATGTAGACGGTGTAGACGGTGATGTAGACGGTGATGTAGACGGTGATGTAGACGGTGTAGACGGTGATGTAGACGGTGAAGTAGACGGTGATGTAGACGGTGTAGACGGTGATGTAGACGGTGATGTAGACGGTGATGTAGACGGTGATGTAGACGGTGTAGACGGTGATGTAGACGGTGTAGACGGTGATGTAGACGGTGTAGACGGTGATGTAGACGGTGTAGACGGTGATGTAGACGGTGATGTACACGGTGATGTAGACGATGATGTAGACGGTGTAGACGGTGATGTAGACGGTGTAGACGGTGATGTAGACGGTGATGTAGACGGTGATGTAGACGGTGATGTAGACGGTGATGTAGACGGTGTAGATGGTGATGTAGACGGTGATGTAGACGGTGATGTAGATGGTGTAGACAGTGTAGACGGTGATGTAGACGGTAATGTAGACAGAGATGTAGACGGTGATGTAGACGGTGATGTAGACGGTGTAGACGGAGATGTAGACAGTGTAGATGGTGTAGACGGTGATGTAGACGGTGATGTAGACGGGGTAGATGGTGATCCCGTGGATTTTGAAGCAACAGCAACAAAGAGAAGCAGGAGAAAGCACTGATTGGCTCTAGCCCGAGTGGGAGGAGAGTTCTCAGTGAGTCAGAGGGGGAAAACAGTTGAAAACTGAGGAATTTGGTTTGTAAATTAGGTAATTGAACAGTCAATATAAGCAAGGCAGCTCTTGGGGAGTGGCCTTGTGAGGGAAGTGCCCTGTGAGTAAAGTGTGAGTCTTTGGCTCGAGAGTCGTCGGAGAGGAGGCTGCGCAAAACACTGGATAGGGAGAGACCGAGGCAAAAGAAGATGTCAAGCAAGCTGATGCAGTGTGATGCTTGCAGTATGTGGGAGGTCAAGGACACTGTTGGTGCCTCTGGCTGCTACAAATGTGAGAAGTGCATCCAGGTACAGCTCCTGAAGGACCGTGTTGGGGAACTGGAGAAACAAGTGGATGACCTCAGGTTCATCCGAGAAACTGAGTCGTTCCTCGACAAGTCCTTCAGTGAGATTGTTACACCCAAGGCACTAGAAGAGAGAAGGTGGGTGACGGTGCGAAAGGGAGGAAAACATGGAATGCAAAGGTCCCCGGGTGTTGTACCTCTTGTGAACAGGTTCACCCACGTGGAAGCTGCCGGGACGGAAGACGGTATCTCACTGAGCGGCGGACTGGCTTGCCAAACAAAAAGGGCTGATGAGCCAAAACCAAAGAGGCCAAAGTCGGGCAACGCCATTGTAGTTGGAGACTCCAATGTGAGAGGTACGGACAGGGGTTTTTGCGGCAACAGACGGGATTCCAGGATGGTGTGCTGCCTTCCTGGTGCCAGGATCCAGGATGTCACGGACAGAGTGCAGACAATCCTCAAGGGCGAAGGTGAACAGCCGGAAGTGGTCGTGCACGTTGGCACAAATGATGTTGGAAAGAAGGGGATGAATATTTTGCAGCGGGACTTCAGAGAGCTCGGAAAAATGCTGAAAAGCAGGACTTCCAGGGTTGTTATCTCCGGTTTGCTTCCAGTTCCTCGTGTTGGCGAGAGCAGGAACAGGGAGATACGGGACCTGAATGTGTGGCTGAGGAACTGGTGCAGGGGGCAGGGATTTAGATTCTTAGATCACTGGGATGTGTTTTGGAGTAAGGGGGAACTGTACAAAAGGGACGGATTGCATCTTAACAGGTGGGGGACCAGCATTCTGGCCGGCAGGTTTGCCACTGCTACACGGATGGTTTTAAACTGAATAAGGGGGGTGGGGTGTCAAATGGGATAGTCGAGGATGGAGTTAAAGGGAAAGAGAGTAAAGGGATGGTTAATGACCCCAGAATTAACAGGAAAGAAAGCTCACAAAGGAATAGGAGAGTATGGCCAAGTGTAACTCTAAGGGGCAGAAAACGCTAGTGGGAGCTGTGTACAGGCCACCTAACAGTAGTATTGGAGTTGGGGATGGCATCAAACAGGAAATTAGAAATGCGTGCAACAAGGGTAACACGGTTATAATGGGTGACTTCAATCTGCATGTAGATTGGGTGAATCAAATTGGCAGGGGTGCTGAGGAAGAGGATTTCCTGGAATGTATGCGGGATAGTTTTCTCAACCAACATGTGGAGGAACCAACGAGAGAGCAGGCTATTCTAGACTGGGTATTCAGTAATGAGGAAGGGTTAGTTAGCAGTCTTGTTGTGCGTGGCCCCTTGGGCAAGAGTGACCATAATATGGTTGAGTTCTTCATTAGGATGGAGAGTGACAAAATTAAGTCAGAAACAAGGGTTCTGAACTTGAACAAAGGTAACTTTGAAGGTGAATCCCATTTTAACTGTGAATTGGCCAAGATAGATGGCAGGTGATTCTTAAAGGGTTGACAGTGGATGTGCAATGGAAGGTATTTAAATACTGCATGGATGAAGTACAAAAGTTGTTCATACCAGTTTGGCAAAAGAATAAATCGGGGAAGGTGGTGCATCCATGGATAACAAGGGAAATCAGGGATAGTATAAAAACAAAAGATGAGGCATACAAATTTGCCAGAAAAAGCAGCCTACTGGAGGACTGGGAGAAATTCAAAATCCAGCAGAGGAGGACAAAGGGCTTAATTAGGAAAGGGAAAATAGATTATGAAAGGAAACTGGCAGGGAACATAAAAACTGACTGCAAAAGTTTTTATAGATATGTGAAGAGAAAGAGACTAATTAAAACAAATGTTGGTCCCTTGCAGTCAGAAACAGGTGAATTGATCAGGGGAACAAGGACATGGCAGACCAATTGAATAACTACTTTGGTTCTGTCTTCACTAAGGAAGACATAAATAATCTGCCGGAAATAGCAGTGGAACGGGGGTCAAATAAGATGGAGGAACTGAGTGAAATCCAGGTTAGCCGGGAGGTGGTGTTGGGTAAATTGAACGGATTGAAGGCCGATAAATCCCCAGGGCCAGATAGTCTGCGTCCCAGAGTACTCGAGGAGGTAGCCACAGAAATAGTGGATGCATTAGTGATAATTTTTCAAAATTCCTTAGATTCTGGAGTAGCTCCTGAGGATTGGAGGGTAGCTAGTGTAACCCCACTTTTTAAAAAAGGAGGGAGAGAGAAAGCGGGGAATTACAGACCAGTTAGTCTAACATCGGTAGTGGGGAAACTGCTAGAGTCCGTTATTAAAGATGGGATAGCAGCGCATTTGGAAAGTGGTGAAATCATTGGACAAAGTCAGCATGGATTTACGAAAGGTAAATCATGTCTGACAAATCTGATAGAATTTTTCGAGGATGTAACTAGTAGAGTGGATAAGGGAGAACCAGTGGATGTGTTATATCTAGACTTTCAGAAGGCTTTCGACAAGGTCCCGCATAAGAGATTAGCATACAAACTTAAAGCACACGGTATTGGGGGTTCAGTATTGATGTGGATAGAGAACTAGCTAGCAGACAGGAGGCAAAGGGTAGGAGTAAACGGGTCCTTTTCAGAATGGCAGGCAGTGACTAGTGACCCCAGCTATTTACAATATATATTACTGATTTGGACGAGGGAATTCAATGCAACATCTCCAAATTTGCAGATGACACCAAGCTGGGGGGTATAGTTAGGTGTGAGGAGGATGCTTGGAGGCTGCAGGGTGATTTGGATAGGCTGAGTGAATGGGCAGATGCAGTATAATGTGGATAAATGTGAGGTTATCCACTTTGGTGGCAAAAACATGAGGGTAGACTATTATCTGAATGGTGGCAGATTAGGAAAAGGGGAGATGCAACGAGACCTGGGTGTCATGGTACACCAGTCATTGAAAGTAGGCATGCAGGTGCAGCAGGCAGTGAAGAAAGCAAATGGTATGTTAGCATTCATAGCAAAAGGATTTGAGTATAGGAGCAGGGAGTCTACTGCAGTTGTACAGGGTTTTGGTGAGGCCACACCTGGAGTACTGCGTACAGTTTTGGTCTCCAAATCTGAGGAAAGACATCCTTGCCATAGAGGGGGTACAGAGAAGATTCACCAGACTGATTCCTGGGATGTCAGGACTTTCATATGAGGAAAGATTGGATAGACTCGGCTTGTACTCGCTGGAATTTAGAAGATTGAGGGGGGATCTTATAGAAACTTACAAAATTCTTAAGGGGTTGGACAAGCTAGATGCTGGAAGATTGTTTCCGATGTTTCTATCTTTCTATGTGGTGTAGACGGTGGTGTAGACGGTGACGTAGACAGTGTAGACGGAGATGTAGATGGTGAAGACCATGATGTTGACCAAGGTGTAGACGGTGGTGTAGACGGAGATGTAGACGGAGATGTAGACGGTGTAGACGGTGATGTAGACGGTGATGTAGACGGTGGTGTAGACGGTGATGTAGACGGTGATGTAGACGGTGATGTAGACGGTGATGTAGACGGTGTAGACGGTGATGTAGACGGTGATGTAGACGGTGATGTAGACGGTGGTGTAGACGGTGGTGTAGATGGTGATGTAGACGGTGTAGACGGTGATGTAGACGGTGATGTAGACGGTGGTGTAGACGGAGATGTAGACGGAGATGTAGACGGTGTAGACGGTGATGTAGACGGTGATGTAGACGGTGGTGTAGACGGTGATGTAGACGGTGATGTAGACGGTGGTGTAGACGGTGATGTAGACGGTGTAGACGGTGATGTAGACGGTGTAGACGGTGATGTAGACGGTGTAGACGGAGATGTAGACGGTGATGTAGACGGTGGTGTAGACGGTGTAGACGGTGATGTAGACGGTGATGTAGACGGTGTAGACGGTGATGTAGACGGTGATGTAGACGGTGTAGACGGTGATGTAGACGGAGATGTAGACGGTGATGTAGACGGAGATGTAGACGGTGATGTAGACGGTGATGTAGACGGTGTAGACGGTGATGTAGACGGTGATGTAGACGGTGTAGACGGTGATGTAGACGGTGATGTAGACGGTGATGTAGACGGTGATGTAGACGGTGATGTAGACGGTGATGTAGACGGTGATGTAGACGGTGATGTAGACGGTGATGTAGACGGTGATGTAGACGGTGATGTAGACGGAGATGTAGACGGTGATGTAGACGGTGATGTAGACGGTGATGTAGACGGTGATGTAGACGGTGTAGACGGTGATGTAGACGGTGATGTAGACGGTGATGTAGACGGTGGTGTAGACGGTGTAGACGGTGATGTAGACGGTGATGTAGACAGTGTAGACGGTGATGTAGACGGTGATGTAGACGGTGATGTAGACGGTGTAGACGGTGATGTAGACGGTGATGTAGACGGTGGTGTAGACGGTGATGTAGACGGTGTAGACGGTGATGTAGACGGAGATGTAGACGGTGATGTAGACGGTGATGTAGACGGAGATGTAGACGGTGATGTAGACGGTGATGTAGACGGTGTAGACGGTGATGTAGACGGTGATGTAGACGGTGATGTAGACGGTGATGTAGACGGTGATGTAGACGGTGATGTAGACGGTGCTGTAGACGGAGATGTAGACGGTGATGTAGACGGTGATGTAGACGGTGTAGACGGTGATGTAGACGGTGATGTAGACGGTGATGTAGACGGTGATGTAGACGGTGATGTAGACGGAGATGTAGACGGTGATGTAGACGGTGATGTAGACGGAGATGTAGACGGTGATGTAGACGGTGATGTAGACGGTGGTGTAGACGGTGCTGTAGACGGTGATGTAGACGGTGATGTAGACGGAGATGTAGACGGTGATGTAGACGGTGTAGACGGTGATGTAGACGGTGATGTAGACGGTGTAGACGGTGATGTAGACGGTGTAGACGGTGATGTAGACGGTGATGTAGACGGTGATGTAGACGGTGATGTAGACGGTGATGTAGACGGAGATGTAGACGGTGATGTAGACGGTGATGTAGACGGAGATGTAGACGGTGATGTAGACGGTGCTGTAGACGGTGATGTAGACGGTGATGTAGACGGTGATGTAGACGGTGTAGACGGTGATGTAGACGGTGATGTAGACGGTGATGTAGACGGTGATGTAGACGGAGATGTAGACGGTGATGTAGACGGTGATGTAGACGGAGATGTAGACGGTGATGTAGACGGTGATGTAGACGGAGATGTAGACGGTGATGTAGACGGTGATGTAGACGGAGATGTAGACGGTGATGTAGACGGTGATGTAGACGGAGATGTAGACGGAGATGTAGACGGTGATGTAGACGGTGATGTAGACGGTGATGTAGACGGTGATGTAGACGGTGGTGTAGACGGTGATGTAGACGGAGATGTAGACGGTGGTGTAGACGGTGATGTAGACGGAGATGTAGACGGTGGTGTAGACGGAGATGTAGACGGTGGTGTAGACGGTGGTGTAGACGGTGATGTAGACGGTGATGTAGACGGTGATGTAGACGGTGATGTAGACGGTGGTGTAGACGGTGATGTAGACGGTGATGTAGACGGAGATGTAGACGGTGATGTAGACGGAGATGTAGACGGTGATGTAGACGGTGATGTAGACGGTGTAGACGGTGATGTAGACGGAGGTGTAGACGGTGGTGTAGACGGTGATGTAGACGGTGATGTAGACGGTGTAGACGGAGATGTAGACGGTGATGTAGACGGAGATGTAGACGGTGATGTAGACGGTGATGTAGACGGTGATGTAGACGGTGGTGTAGACGGAGTAGACGGTGATGTAGACGGTGATGTAGACGGTGTAGACGGTGATGTAGACGGTGATGTAGACGGTGATGTAGACGGAGATGTAGACGGTGATGTAGACGGTGGTGTAGACGGTGGTGTAGACGGTGGTGTAGACGGAGATGTAGACGGAGATGTAGACGGAGATGTAGACGGTGGTGTAGACGGTGTAGACGGTGATGTAGACGGTGGTGTAGACGGAGATGTAGACGGAGATGTAGACGGAGATGTAGATGGTGGTGTAGACGGTGTAGACGGTGATGTAGACGGTGATGTAGACGGTGTAGACGGTGATGTAGACGGTGGTGTAGACGGAGATGTAGACGGAGATGTAGACGGAGATGTAGACGGTGGTGTAGACGGTGATGTAGACGGTGATGTAGACGGTGATGTAGACGGTGATGTAGACGGTGATGTAGACGGTGATGTAGACGGTGATGTAGACGGTGATGTAGACGGTGGTGTAGACGGTGATGTAGACGGTGGTGTAGACGGTGGTGTAGACGGTGATGTAGACGGTGATGTAGACGGTGATGTAGACGGTGATGTAGACGGTGGTGTAGACGGTGATGTAGACGGTGGTGTAGACGGTGATGTAGACGGTGGTGTAGACGGTGATGTAGACGGTGATGTAGACGTTGATGTAGACGGTGGTGTAGACGGTGATGTAGACGGTGGTGTAGACGGTGATGTAGACGGTGATGTAGACGGTGGTGTAGACGGTGATGTAGACGGTGATGTAGACGGTGATGTAGACGGTGATGTAGACGGTGATGTAGACGGTGGTGTAGACGGTGATGTAGACGGTGATGTAGACGGTGTAGACGGTGGTGTAGACGGTGATGTAGACAGTGTAGACGGTGATGTAGACGGTGTAGACGGTGTAGACGGTGATGTAGACGGTGATGTAGACGGTGATGTAGACGGTGATGTAGACGGTGGTGTAGACGGTGATGTAGACGGTGATGTAGACGGTGTAGACGGTGATGTAGACGGTGTAGACGGTGGTGTAGACGGTGATGTAGACGGTGATGTAGACGGTGATGTAGACGGTGTAGACGGTGATGTAGACGGAGATGTAGACGGAGATGTAGACGGTGGTGTAGACGGTGGTGTAGACGGTGATGTAGACGGAGGTGTAGACGGTAGGAACAATAAGGTCCTTCTGCAGTTGTACAGGGCAGTTGTGAGACCACACCTGGAGATGGATCTACGGCCCGGGTCCATCCCGAGAGCCGGCCCCACGCAACATGAGCCGCCTTTCCGAGATGCCCAGCGTGCTGTTCCGTGACGCGGAGATGCGCGTAGTCTACAGGCTGCTCCTGCACACTCTGCTCTTCCTCACCCCTGTCTTCTGCTGTACACGCCTTGGCGGTCCGTGTTGGAGATGTTGGTGCTCCACAGTGGAGTTCTCTCTTCCAGGGTGTCCTTCTCTGATATTTGGGCACCCGGTACAGACGGGGGAAGGTCAGGAGAGGGGGGGGGGGGGGGGGTCTCCCTATCTGTCTGCTCCTGGGCCTGGCCAAGATGGCCATTCGCGGGTCCTGGCAGCGGGTAGTCGATGGCCGCACAACAGTCGGCTGCCTGCCCCTTTTTCGGGCCTACGTCCGTGCACGCGTGTCCCTGGAGAGGGAACACGCGGTGTCCACGGGGTCTCTGGAGGCATTCCGTCAACGCTGGTCGCTGCGGGAGGTTGAGAGTTTTGTTGATAAAGTTGCCGTTATATTAATTTGATGATCATTTGTTTGTAAAACTGTCAACATAGGCAGTCTTTGATTGTGTTAATTTGTATATTTTATTTTATTTTTTTGAATAAAAGTATTGTATAATTAAAAAGGAGCACTGTGTGCAGTTTTGGTTTCCAAATTTGAGAAAGGAATTTCTTGCTATTCAGGGAGTGTAGCGTAGGTTTACAAGGTTAATTCCCGCAATGGCGGGACGATCATATATTGATAGAATGGAGCGGCTGGGCTTTTATATTTAGAAGGATGAGAGGGGATCTCATTGAAACATGTAAGGTTATTAAGGGTTTGGACACGCTAGAGGCAGGAAACATGTTCCCGATGTTGGGGGAGTCCAGAACCAGGGGCCACAGTTTAAGAATAAGGGGTAAGCCATTTAGAACGGAGATGAGGAAACACTTTTTCTCACAGAGAGTGGTGAGTCTGTGGAATTCTCTGCCTCAGAGGGCGGTGGAGGCCAGTTCTCTGGATACTTTCAAGAGAGAGCTAGATAGGGGTCTTAAATATAGCGGAGTCAGGGGATATGGGGAGAAGGCAGGAACGGGGTACTGATTGGGGATGATCAGCCATGATCACATTGAATGGCGGTGCTGGCTCGAAGGGCCGAATGGCCTACTCCTGCACCTATTGTCCACTGTCAATAGGGGCGGGGTATATGGGTGAATGACAGCCCGGGGAGCAGCTTCAGGCTGATGGACAGCCCGGGGGCGGGGTCAGTCCAGGGCAAGGGTGGGGTATGTGGGTCCATGACGGACAGCCAGCGGACTGGACTGTGACGTAATGCCCTGGGACGGTGGGTGAGTGACGTACAGCCAGGGGGAGGGGAAGGGGGCGGGCTCTGTGACGTAATGCCCTGGACGGGGCGTGGTCCGTGACGCAATGCCTGTGGACGGGGCGGGGTCAATCCGTGAGTGACGTACAGCCGGGTGTGGGCGGGGTGTGACGGTGAGTGACGTGCAGCGGGGGGGCCGGGGTGTGAAGGTGAGTGACGTACAGCAGGGGGGCCGGGAAGTGAAGGTGAGTGACGTAGTGCCGGGGGGCGTGGTGTGGAGGTGAGTGACGTAGAGGTGGTGAAGGAGGTGAGTGACGTAGAGCTGGGGGGCGGGGTGTGAAGGTGAGTGACGTACAGCAGCGGCGGGGGCGGGGTGTGAAGGTGAGTGACGTACAGCCGGGAGGGCGGGGTGTGAAGGTGAGTGACGTACAGCAGCGGGGGGGCGGGGTGTGAAGGTGAGTGACGTACAGCCGGGAGGGCGGGGTGTGAAGGTGAGTGACGTACAGCAGCGGGGGGGCGGGGTGTGAAGGTGAGTGACGTACAGCCGGGAGGGCGGGGTGTGAAGGTGAGTGACGTACAGCGGGGGCGGGGTGTGAAAGTGAGTGACGTACAGCCGGGGGGGCGGGGTGTGAAGGTGAGTGACGTACAGCCAGGGGGGCGGGGTGTGAAGGTGAGTGACGTACAGCCGGGAGGGCGGGGTGTGAAGGTGAGTGACGTACAGCGGGGGCGGGGTGTGAAAGTGAGTGACGTACAGCCGGGAGGGCGGGGTGTGAAGGTGAGTGACGTACAGCCGGGAGGGCGGGGTGTGAAGGTGAGTGACGTACAGCGGGGGCGGGTTGTGAAGGTGAGTGACGTACAGCCGGGGGGGCGGGGTGTGAAGGTGAGTGACGTACAGCCGGGGGGGCGGGGTGTGAAGGTGAGTGACGTACAGCCGGGAGGGCGGGGTGTGAAGGTGAGTGACGTACAGCCGGGAGGGCGGGGTGTGAAGGTGAGTGACGTACAGCGGGGGCGGGTTGTGAAGGTGAGTGACGTACAGCGGGGGAGCGGGGTGTGAAGGTGAGTGACGTACAGCCGGGGGGGCGGGGTGTGAAGGTGAGTGACGTACAGCCGGGGGGGCGGGGTGTGAAAGTGAGTGACGTACAGCCGGGTGGGCGGGTTGTGAAGGTGAGTGACGTACAGCCGGGGGGGCGGGGTGTGAAGGTGAGTGACGTACAGCCGGGGGGGCGGGGTGTGAAGGTGAGTGACGTACAGCCGGGAGGGCGGGTTGTGAAGGTGAGTGACGTACAGCCGGGGGGGCGGGGTGTGAAGGTGAGTGACGTACAGCCGGGGGGGCGGGGTGTGAAAGTGAGTGACGTACAGCCGGGGGGGCGGGGTGTGAAGGTGAGTGACGTACAGCCGGGGGGGCGGGGTGTGAAGGTGAGTGACGTACAGCGGGGGAGCGGGGTGTGAAGGTGAGTGACGTACAGCCGGGGGGGCGGGGTGTGAAGGTGAGTGACGTACAGCCGGGGGGGCGGGGTGTGAAGGTGAGTGACGTACAGCGGGGGCGGGGTGTGAAGGTGAGTGACGTACAGCCGGGTGGGCGGGGTGTGAAAGTGAGTGACGTACAGCGGGGGCGGGGTGTGAAAGTGAGTGACGTACAGCCGGGGGGGCGGGGTGTGAAAGTGAGTGACGTACAGCCGGGGGGGCGGGGTGTGAAGGTGAGTGACGTACAGCGGGGGCGGGGTGTGAAGGTGAGTGACGTACAGCCAGGGGGGCGGGGTGTGAAGGTGAGTGACGTACAGCGGGGGGGCGGGGTGTGAAGGTGAGTGACGTACAGCCGGGGGGGCGGGGTGTGAAGGTGAGTGACGTACAGCCGGGGGGGCGGGGTGTGAAGGTGAGTGACGTACAGCCGGGAGGGCGGGGTGTGAAGGTGAGTGACGTACAGCGGGGGGGCGGGGTGTGAAGGTGAGTGACGTACAGCCGGGAGGGCGGGGTGTGAAGGTGAGTGACGTACAGCCGGGAGGGCGGGGTGTGAAGGTGAGTGACGTACAGCCTGGTGGGGGGGTGGGGTGTGAAGGTGAGTGACGTACAGCGGGGGGGCGGGCTGTGAAGGTGAGTGACGTACAGCCGGGGGGGCGGGGTGTGAAGGTGAGTGACGTACAGCGGGGGAGCGGGTTGTGAAGGTGAGTGACGTACAGCCGGGGGGGCGGGGTGTGAAGGTGAGTGACGTACAGCCGGGGGGGCGGGGTGTGAAGGTGAGTGACGTACAGCCGGGAGGGCGGGGTGTGAAGGTGAGTGACGTACAGCGGGGGAGCGGGGTGTGAAGGTGAGTGACGTACAGCCGGGGGGGCGGGGTGTGAAGGTGAGTGACGTACAGCCGGGGGGGCGGGGTGTGAAGGTGAGTGACGTACAGCCAGGGGGGCGGGGTGTGAAGGTGAGTGACGTACAGCGGGGGAGCGGGTTGTGAAGGTGAGTGACGTACAGCCGGGGGGGCGGGGTGTGAAGGTGAGTGACGTACAGCGGGGGGGGGCGGGGTGTGAAGGTGAGTGACGTACAGCCGGGGGGGCGGGGTGTGAAGGTGAGTGACGTACAGCCGGGAGGGGGGGACGGGGTGTGAAGGTGAGTGACGTACAGCCGGGTGGGGGGGACGGGGTGTGAAGGTGAGTGACGTACAGCCGGGGGGGCGGGGTGTGAAGGTGAGTGACGTACAGCCGGGGGGGCGGGGTGTGAAAGTGAGTGACGTACAGCCGGGAGGGCGGGGTGTGAAGGTGAGTGACGTACAGCCGGGGGGGGGCGGGGTGTGAAGGTGAGTGACGTACAGCGGGGGGGGCGGGGTGTGAAGGTGAGTGACGTACAGCCGGGTGGGCGGGTTGCGAAGGTGAGTGACGTACAGCCGGGTGGGCGGGGTGTGAAGGTGAGTGACGGACAGCCAGGGGAGCGGGGTGTGAAGGTGAGTGACGTACAGCCGGGGGGGCGGGCTGTGAAGGTGAGTGACGTACAGCCGGGTGGGGGGGACGGGGTGTGAAGGTGAGTGACGTACAGCCGGGTGGGGGGGCGGGGTGTGAGGGTGAGTGACGTACAGCCAGGGGAGCGGGGTGTGAAGGTGAGTGACGTACAGCCGGGGGGGCGGGGTGTGAGGGTGAGTGACGTACAGCCGGGTGGGGGGGGCGGGGTGTGAAGGTGAGTGACGTACAGCCGGGTGGGGGGGGCGGGGTGTGAAGGTGAGTGACGGATAGCCGGGGGAGGGGGCGGGGTGTGAAGGTGAGTGACGTACAGCCGGGGGGGCGGGGTGTGAAGGTGAGTGACGTACAGCGGGGGGGCGGGGTGTGAAGGTGAGTGACGTACAGCGGGGGGGGCGGGGTGTGAAGGTGAGTGACGTACAGCCGGGGGGGCGGGGTGTGAGGGTGAGTGACGTACAGCCGGGTGGGGGGGGCGGGGTCCGTGACGGTGTGGGGACCGTTGGGGCTGCGACCTCCCGCAGTCGGTGGAGCGGAGCGCCGGCGCCATCATCACCATCACCCCCCCCCCCCCCCCCACAGTCCCGGCCGCAACTGCGGAGAGGCGAGGCGAGGAGCGCCATCATCCGCCACGGTGACAGGGCCCGGGCAGCGGCTCCACCTCCACCTCCACCTCCACCCGCGGCTGGAGCGGCAGCGATGCCCGCACACGGCGGCCTCCAGCAGCAGCAGCAGCACCAGCACCGTGAAGGTACCAGTTAGTCTAACATCGTTAGTGGGGAAACTGCTAGAGTCAGTTATTAAAGATGGGATAGCAGCGCATTTGGAAAGTGGTGAAATCATTGGACAAAGTCAGCATGGATTTACGAAAGGTAAATCATGTCTGACAAATCTGATAGAATTTTTCGAGGATGTAACTAGTAGAGTGGATAAGGGAGAACCAGTGGATGTGTTATATCTAGACTTTCAGAAGGCTTTCGACAAGGTCCCGCATAAGAGATTAGCATACAAACTTAAAGCACACGGTATTGGGGGTTCAGTATTGATGTGGATAGAGACTGGCTAGCAGACAGGAGGCAAAGGGTAGGAGTAAACGGGTCCTTTTCAGAATGGCAGGCAGTGACTAGTGGGGTGCCGCAAGGCTCAGTGCTGGGACCCCAGCTATTTACAATATATATTAATGATTTGGACGAGGGAATTCAATGCAACATCTCCAAATTTGCAGATGATACCAAGCTGGGGGGTATAGTTAGGTGTGAGGAGGATGCTTGGAGGCTGCAGGGTGATTTGGATAGGCTGAGTGAATGGGCAGATGCATGGCAGATGCAGTACAATGTGGATAAATGTGAGGTTATCCACTTTGGTGGCAAAAACATGAGGGTAGACTATTATCTGAATGGTGGCAGATTAGGTAAGGGGGAGATGCAACGAGACCTGGGTGTCATGGTACACCAGTCATTGAAAGTAGGCATGCAGGTGCAGCAGGCAGTGAAGAAAGCAAATGGTATGTTAGCATTCATAGCGAAAGGATTTGAGTATAGGAGCAGGGAGGTTCTACTGCAGTTGTACAGGGTTTTGGTGAGGCCACACCTGGAGTACTGCGTACAGTTTTAGTCTCCAAATCTGAGGAAAGACATCCTTGCCATAGAGGGGGTACAGAGAAGATTCACCAGACTGATTCCTGGGATGTCAGGACTTTCATATGAGGAAAGATTGGATAGACTCGGCTTGTACTCGATGGAATTTAGAAGATTGAGGGGGGATCTTATAGAAACTTACAAAATTCTTAAGGGGTTGGACAAGCTAGATGCTGGAAGATTGTTCCCGATGTTGGGGGAGTCCAGAACAAGGGGTCACAGTCTAAGGATAAGGGGGAATTCCTTTAGGACCGAGATGAGGAGAACATTCTTTACACCGAGAGTGGTGAGTCTCTGGAATTCTCTGCCACAGAAGGTAGTTGAGGCCAGTTCATTGGCTATATTTAAGAGGGCGTTAGATGTGGCCCTTGTGGCTAAAGGGATCAGGGGGTATGGAGAGAAGGCAGGTACGGGATACTGAGTTGGATGATCAGCCATGATCACATTGAATGGCGGTGCAGGCTCGAAGGGCCGAATGGCCTACTCCTGCACCTATTTTCTATGTTTCTATGTCTATGTTTCTAAATGGAATCTACAGGACATTCTTAATGGGGAAGTAGTGGTCAGAAAGGCATGTCATGTGTGGTTTGAAGAGCAAAAACTTGTAGTTTACAATGCCAAACATTGAAAAGTTGAGGAAAAACAAGGTGTACAAAGTTGCTTATTGGTTACAATCTGAGGAGTATGATGATGCTACTGATTATGATATGCCAATGTACCAGCTAGCAGCTGATCTTCTCCATAAAGACCTGGTCTTTTGCTAGAAATTGTAATTAATTTACCTGTCTGTTACGGACTTACAGCATATAATACAATAATATTAACGTTCTGATCTTGAGAATATTATATTTTTGAATTTTCAAGGCAGTCTGGGTGTTTCCGTCACAACGGTCAATTTTGTAATTAGCTACAATTAGGTAATTAACTAATTATATGCTTTAATTTCAGGTCATCCAAGTAAGATGTTTTATATTTGTTCAGAATGCTTCAATCTATAATAACTGAAAATGTCATTCAGTTCTCTTAATTTTTAAGAAAGTTACGGGCTTTTGACTGTCCACGATCACAGCTTTTGTGTTAAGTCAATGGAAAAGCAATGGGGAACAAGATGCTAATTTCCGAGTATGAAAATGGCCGTCTATCCCTCATTGCTAGCAGCTGATGGGAAACAGAAACATAGAAACATAGAAAAATAGGTGCAGGAGTAGGCCATTCGGCCCTTCGAGCCTGCACCGCCATTCCATATGATCATGGCTGATCATCCAACTCAGTATCCCGTACCTGCCTTCTCTCCATACCCCCTGATCCCTTTAGCCACAAGGGCCACATCCAACTCCCTCTTGAATATAGCCAATGAACTGGCCTCAACGACCTTCTGTGGCAGAGAATTCCAGAGGGGGAAGCGGCTGTAAATTGGGAAGTGGCTGTAAAAGTGGGGGGGGGGGGGGGGAAGAGTTCCTTTCACAGCGTGTGGGTAGTCTGTCCAGGGGTAAAGTTGCGGGGAGGGCAGGAGCGTTGAGGTGGAGGCGGTCGGGGATCATGACAGCACCCAGCTCAAGAGCGGGTCAGCGGGCGATGGATAACAGGACAGCAGGGGGTGGAGCTTACGCCATATGTTAGTGCGATTAACCTCAATTGGTCCCTTGTTCGCGCCAGGCACGTGCCGTGAGTAATTGCTCAAGGTAGGCAGTCAGCCGCTTTAAAAAAAATCTTAAACCGCGCATGCGCAGACTGTTCTCTTCGTAAAAAAAAAAAAATAAGTAACAATTCAATTCTCCCAAGGCTTCTCAATCTTTCATTTTTTAATTACGGAATGGGTGGGGGACGGAGGATGAAGGCAGGTGGAGAGATGGTGGGAAAAATGGGAGCACACCGGGACGTTGAATCAGTTGTCATCTTATTGAATGACAATACTAATTCAAGGGTCCATTTGGAGGGAGAGTTCCTTTCACAGCGTGTGGGGATCAGGGGTAAAGATGTGGGGAGGGCAGGAGTGTTGAGAAGGAGGGGGTCAGAGATCATATCAGACTCACTCACCGCTGCCGCAGCGCTCCGGACACGGACAGCAGAACTGGCCGCCACTTCCGGGGATAGAAGCAGCTCGGGTGCGAGCGGCCGCCGGAACCCAACAGCAGAACCGGCTGCTACTTCAAGCGCCTTCTGCCGGCCCGTTCACCTCTGGCAGTGCTCTCCGTCTGAACATCTCTCACCTGCCGCTCGCCGGCTTCGCTCATGTCAACCGCGTCCCTCAAATCCTTAAATTCCCACAGCCAAGTAATCTCAATTAGTCCCATGAACGCGCTGTCGGTATTTAAAGATTTGTGGGAAGCTGGCCGGCGAGCGGCAGGTGAGACGTGGTCATACGGGAGCACTGCCAGCGGTGAGTGGGGACCAGCAGAAGGGGCTGAAGTGGCAGCCGGTTCAGCTGTCGGGTCCCGGTGGCCGCTCAAAGTCAGTCACCCGAGCTGCTTCTTTCCTCGGAAGTGGCGGCCAGTTCTGCTGTCCGCGCCCAGAGTGCTGCGGCAGCCACCCAAGCTAATGCACTCCCCGGCCACAATAAAACCATATAGCAATTACAGCACGGAAACAGGCCATCTCGGCCCTTTTAGTCAGTGCCGAACACTTACTCTCACCTAGTCCCATCTCACCTGCACTCAGACCGGAGCGTGGCAAGTGGGTTACTGACCCCAATCTCCTCCTTCACAACGCCAGACTCCCCCAAACACTGTGAACGGAGCTCTCCCCCCACCCCGGGGAAATACAATATTTAAAAAGGTAAAGCACCAAGAAATGCACTTACCACGTTATTGGTACATTAAGTCCATTCTTCACTCTTTGTTTCCTAAAATACTATTAAAATAATGGCAATCCATATTTGAAAACCCCGCCAAGAAACTCGCTCTGCGCATGCGCAGTAGGCTGATGCGCATGCGCAGTGCTGCAAAGGCAGAATTTCTGCTGCCTTCAGCCCCGCTTGAGACTGACGGCTTCAGGCAGCGCTGACGGCACGTGGGCTGCAGAGAGCTTCCCGTGTCACAAGCGCTGCGGACGAAAGGCACGGAGAATTATGCCTACCTAAGAGATCGATCTCTTAGACAGGCATAATTCTCCCATGCCTTTACTATTTATATTAAATAATTGCCATTTCATAATTTTAGTCAGGGTAGGCAGTGCCTACCTGACGGCACGGGCCTGGTTCGCGCTGACACAGGAGTAAGCTCCACCGCCCGCTGTGATGTTATCCATCACGCGCTGACCCACTCCGCTGTATGATCTCTGCTCTTGAGCTGGTCCCCTCACTGTTCAGACGGAGAGCACTGCCAGAGGTGAGCGGGCCGGCAGAAGGCGCTGAGATGGCAGTCGGTTCCGCTGTCCGGTGACGGCGGCCGCTCGTAGCCACGCGAGCTGCTTCCCTCCCCGGCCACAATGCGGTGGCTCCGCGCCTGGAGCGCCTCGGCAGCGGTGAGTGAGTGGGTTACTGGCACGAACCCCGACCCCCTCCTTCTCAACGCTCCCGCCCTCCCCGCAACTTTACCCCTGGCTAGACTCCCCACACGCTGCGAAAGGAACTCTCCCTCCAATTGGTCCCTTGAACTAGTGTAGTCATTCAATAAGATGACAACTGATTCAACTTGTCCCGGCGTGCTCCCGTTTTTCCCACCATCTCTCCACCTGCCGTCACCCTCCACCCCCCACCCATTCAGAAAGAAGGAGATTTGGAATTCTTGGGCAAATTGAATTGTAACTTTATTTATTTTTATTTTTTATTTCTACAGTGAGGAGAACAATCTGCGCATGCACGGTTTAAGATTTTTTAAAAGCCGACTGACTGTCCATATTACTCACGACACGCGACTCATTTATAATTATTTATTTATATTTCTATGAAAATTGTTCCCAATTGGGCCCCGCACCTCCTAAGGCCGCCCTGGTTGACTGTTCATTCCCTCCACAGACGCTGCCTGACCCGCCGAGGTCAACAGTCTTTTATTGTCATGTTCCCCAGCTAGGACAATGAAATTCTTGCTTGCTGCAGCACAACATAGAAACATAGAAATTAGGTGCAGGAGTAGGCCATTCGGCCCTTCGAGCCTGCACCGCCATTCAATATGATCATGGCTGATCATCCAACTCAGTATCCCATACCTGCCTTCTCTCCATATCCCCTGATCCCTTTAGCCACAAGGGCCACATCTAACTCCCTTTTAAATATAGCCAATGAACTGGCCTCAACTACCCTCTGTGGCAGAGAGTTCCAGAGACCCACCACTCTCTGTGTGAAAAAATTCCTTCTCATCTCGGTCCTAAAGGATTTCCCCCTTATCCTTAAGCTGTGACCCCTTGTCCTGCACCTCCCCAACATCGGGAACAATCTTCCTGCATCTAGCCTGTCCAACCCCTTAAGAATTTTGTAAGTTTCTATAAGATCCCCTCTCAATCTCCTAAATTCTAGAGGGTATAAACCGAGTCTACGCAGTCTTTGTTCATAAGACAGTCCTGACATCCCAGGAATCAGTCTGGTGAACCTTCGCTGCACTCCCTCTATGGCAATAATGTCCTTCCTCAGATTTGGAGACCAGAACTGTACGCAATACTCCAGTTGTGAGAGAGAGAGAGAGAGATGAGAGATGCATTTATTTGTGGCCTCACCAAGACCCTATACAACTGAAGTAGAACCTCCCTGCTCCTATACTCAACGGAATATGTAAACATGGTACACAATAGGGGAAGGAAATGTGCACACAAGCACACATACTCAATAAATAAGAAATATAGTGCAATAATAATATAGTCTGTTGCAGTTCAGAGCTTATTTGGTGTCAACAGCCTGATGGCTGTGGGGAAGAAGCTGTTCCTGAACCTGGACGTTACAGTTTTCAGGCTCCTGTACCTTCTTCCCGATGGCAATGGTGAGACGAATGTGTGGCCAGGATGGTGTGGGTCCTTGATGATGCCGGCTGCCTTTTTGAGGCAGCGACTGCGATAGATCCCTTCGACGGTGGGGAGGTCAAAGCCGATGATGGACTGGGCAGTGGTCACAACCTTTTGTAGTCTTTTCCGCTCCTGGATGTTCAAGTTGCCGAACCAGGCCACGATGCAACCGGTCAGCGTGCTCTCTACCGGGCACCTGTAGAAGTTTAGGAGACATGCCAAATCTCAGGACGTGGTGTCGCTGATGTGCCTTTGTGTTTCGTGTATAATAGATAATAGACAATAAACAATAGTTGGAGGAGTAGGCCATTCGGCCCTTCGAGCCAGCACCGCCATTCAATGTGATCATGGCTGATCATCCCCAATCAGTGCCCCGTTCCTGCCTTCTCCCCACATCCCCTGACTCCGCTATCTTTACGAGCTCTATCTAGCTCTCTCTTGAAAGCATCAGAGAACCGGCCTCCACCGCCCTCTGAGGCAGAGAATTCCACAGACTCACCACTCCCTGTGAGAAAAAGTGTTTCCTTGTCTCCGTTCTAAATGGCTTACCCCTTATTCTTAAACTGTGACCCCTGGTTCTGGACTCCCCCAACATCGGGAACATGTTTCCTGCCTCTAGTGTGTCCAAGCCCTTAATAATCATATATGTTTCAATGAGATCCCCTCTCATCCTTCTAATCTGCAGAGTGTACAAGCCCAGCTGCTCCATTCGCTCAGCATATGACAGTCCCGCCATCCCGGGAATTAACCTTGTAAACCTACACTACACTCCCTCAATAGCAAGAATAAAAGACCAATGGAGAATGCAGGCATCGATCCTGCTACCTCTCGCATGCTAAGCGAGCGCTCTACCATTTGAGCTAATTCCCCTGTACTTCTCCAGCTTTGTGGATTGTGGATGAACAGCCATGATCACAGTGAATGGCGGTGCTGGTTCGATCGGCCGAATGGCCTACTCCTGCACCAATTGTCTATTGTCCATAACATGCTGGAGTAACTCAGTGGGACAGGCAGCATCTCTGGAGAGAAGGAATGGACGATATTTCGGGTCGAGCATTGCATCCCTGTCTTTATATTCTACTCCCCCTGGCATAAATGTTAGCATTGTGTTTGCCTTTGTCTGTATTTAACAATGTCATCCCAGTCCCACCATCCCGGGAATTAACCTTGTAAACCTACGCTGCACTCCCTCAATAGCAAGAATAATCTATGAACTCACTAGCTTGAATGGTTCTCAATAAGGGTTTTGGTTATGAAACCGTCAGTTCATGAATCATGGAATGAGTAAATGCTTCCAAATGTAGCTCCAGTCTTCAACAGTCAGACATTGTGGTTCTTTGTATAATTATACTTGTGAGTTCTGTTTATTTCTTTTGTGTTGTCCTTTCATCGTGGCCAGAGTGGACAATTTCCTTTGGGATGACCACACTTTGCGTATTGCGTACAGTTTTGGTCTCCTAATCTGAGGAAAGACATTCTTGCCATAGAGGGAGTACGGAGAAGGTTGACCAGACTGATTCCTGGGATGGCAGGACTTGCATATGAGGAAAGACTGGATAGACTCGGCTTGTACTCGCTAGAATTTAGAAGATTGAGGGGGGATCTTATAGAAACGTACAAAATTCTTAAGGGGTTGGACAGGCTAGATGCAGGAAGATTGTTCCCGATGTTGGGGGAGTCCAGAACAAGGGGTCACAGTCTAAGGATAAGGGGGAAGTCTTTTAGGACCAAGATGAGAATTTGTTTTTTCACACAGAGAGTGGTGAATCTGTGGAATTCTCTGCCACAGAAAGTAGTGGAGGCCAGTTCGTTGGTTATATTTAAGTGGGAGTTAGATGTGGCCCTTGTGGCTAAAGGGATCAGGGGGTATGGAGAGAAGGCAGGTATGGGATACTGAGTCATATCCTGCACCTATTTTCTATGTTTCTATGACATTGTTAAATACAGACAAAGGCGAACACAATGCTAACATTTATGCCAGGAGGAGTAGAATATAAAGACAGGGATGCAATGCTCGACCCGAAATATCGTCCATTCCTTCTCTCCAGAGATGCTGCCTGTCCCGCTGAGTTACTCCAGCATTTTATGGACAAAAGACAATTGGTGCAGGAGTAGGCCATTTGGCCGATCGAACCAGCACCGCCATTCACTGTGATCATGGCTGTTCATCCACAATCCTCACAGCTGGAGAAGCACAGGGGAATTAGCTCAAATGGTAGAGCGCTCGCTTAGCATGCGAGAGGTAGCAGGATCGATGCCTGCATTCTCCATTGGTCTTTTATTCTTACTATTGAGGGAGTGCAACGTAGGTTTACAAGGTTAATTCCCGGGATGGCGGGACTGTCATATGCTGAGCGAATGGAGCAGCTGGGCTTGTATACTCTGGAGTTTAGAAGGAGGAGAGGATATCTCATTGAAACATACAAGATTATTAAGGGTTTGGACACGCTAGAGGCAGGAAACATGTTCCCGATGTTGGGGGAGTCCAGAACCAGGGGCCACAGTTTAAGAATAAGGAGTAAGCCATTTAGAACGGAGACGAGGACGCAATTTTTCTCACATAGAGTGGTGAGTCTGTGGAGGGCGATGGAGGCAGGTTGTCTGGATGCTTTCAAGAGAGAGCTAGATAGGGCTCTTACAAATAGCGGAGTCAAGCGATATGGGGAGAAGGCAGGAACGGGGTACTGATTGTGGATGATCAGCCATGATCACATTGAATGGCGGTGCTGGCTCGAAGGGCCAAATGGCCTACTCCTGCACCTATTGTCTATTGTCTATAATCAGTACCCCGTTCCTGCCTTCTCCCCATATCCCCTGACTTCACTATCTCTAAGAGATCTATCTAACTCTCTCTTGAAAGCATCCAGAGAATTGGCATCCACTGCTATCTGAGGCAGAGAATTCCACAGCCATGATCAAATTGAATGGCGGTGCTGGCTCGAAGGGCCGAATGGCTAGTCCTGCACCTATTGTCTATTGTCCTCCTCTGCTGCTACACCGCTGTGGGCCGCGTGCTTGGCCTCGTGGAGCGGTGCCCGGTCCAGCCCATCCCCAGGCTGCTGCAGGGCCTCCAGTGGCCACTTCCCCATCGAGGCCGTGCACTTCCTCTCACAGTCGGTCCTGCTCACCGGCCCTTCGGCCCACTCCTTCCACGCTGGGCGGGCGAGTCCGACCTGCGGGCGGGCCTGCTTTTGTTAGATATTGTTGCACGCTTTCAAGTCAAAGGAAAGGCTGTACTCAAATCCAATCAAGCCGTCCACAGTCCACATCCAGGTACAATAGCAGCATTTAAAGATATTTGGACAGGTGCATGGAGGGGAACGATTTTAGAAGGAACTAGACTAAGTGGGACCCGTTGGCTCCCCCCAGTCACAGGGGAGGCCTGGTCCCCCAATGTAACCCATTCCCCAACGCAATATTGCAGCACTCACCCGTTCCCCCCAACGCAACCCGTTTCCCCAACGCAATATTCCACCACTCACCCATAGCCCCTAACTGCGCAGGAACGGCTCATTTCTCCGAGCTGGCGAAAAATCATAGCGCTATTGCGAACCGTTTATGCACAAATAGAAAGACTGCGCAAACCGGATAATAACAAGATCAGAGTTTTACTAGCTATGGGCCAAACACAATAAAATGGCGCTTGTTTAGACGGGGCATCCAAGATGGCGTCCAGCCCAGGTGACTACCTGCGCACCGGCCACAGAAGCAGATCTACAATCACACATTACAATCCCTCCTCACTCTTACATCTCTACTCCTGCAGCAACATTTATTACTTATCTCTTATCACTGCAAATGTGAAAGGCCTGGATAGAGTGGATGTGGAGAGGATGTTTCCACTAGTGGGAGAGTCTAGGACTAGAGGCCACAGTCTCGGAATAAAAGGACGTTTCTTTAGAGGAGGAATTTCTTTAGTCAGAGGGTGGTGAATCTGTGGAATTAATTGCTGCAGAAGGCTGTGGAGGCCAAGCCAGTGGATATTTTTTAAGGTGGAGATTGACATATAATTTTGATTAGTACAGGTGGCAGTACGGTTTATTTCCCGGGATGGCGGGACTGACATATGATGAAAGAATGGGTCGTCTGGGCTTGTATTCGCTGGAATTTAGAAGGATGAGAGGAGATCTCTCTCTGTCTGGTTTGGGGACTGTAAAGCCTCTGACTGGAAGTCCGTGCAGAGAGTGGTGAGGACAGCGGAAAAAATCATCGGGACCTCTCTCCCCTCAATCGGGGATATTGCGACCAAACGTTGCGTGTCTAAGGCCAGCAGTATTATAAAAGACCCCACACATCTCCATCACGGACTGTTCACTCTGCTGCCCTCGGGCAAAAGATATCGCAGCATAAGGAGCAGAACATCAAGGTTCTGCAACAGCTTCTTCCCACGAGCCATCAGACTCCTGAATGCCATGTAATGGGCTGCCACCATTGTCTATTTATCCTTTTATCCTTTTTATCCATTTTATCCATGTTTATCCTTCTGTTAATTATCGTGTTGCACAGGGAGCCAAATGCAACGGAATTCCGTTTGGAACTGCATATATCAATGTATTTCTAAATGACAATAAAGTTTGTTTGACTTGACTTTTTGATCTTATAGAAATATATAAAATTCTTAAAGGATTGGACAGGCAGGAAAAATGACCCCGATGTTGGGGGAGTCCAGAACCAGGGATTACAGTTTAAGAATAAGTGGTAGGCTCCGAGTCTGTCCCAACCTGAAAAGGACTTTCCTTTAGGAAGGAGATGAGGAGGAATTTCTTCAGTCAGTCGGTGGTGAATCTGTGGAATTCATTGCCACAGGCGGCTGTGGAGGCCACGTCAGTGGATATTTTTAAGGCACAGATAGATAGATTCTTGGATTAGTATTGGTGTCAGGGGTTATGGGGAGAAGGCAGGAGAATGTGGTTCAGAGGGAGAGATAGATCAGCCATGGTTGAATGGTGGACCTGATGGGCTGAATGGCCTAATTCTCGCTTCTCGATCTTATGAACTTATGAAATGGCTCGATTCTAATCAAGTCTTGTCTTTCCGCTGACTGGATAGCACACAACAAAAGCTTTGGTACACGTGATAATAAACTAAACTGTAACTTGGGTGGTCACGGTGGTGCAGCGGTAGAGTTGTCGCCTTACAGCGAATGCAGCGCCGGAGACCCGGGTTCGATCCCGACTACGAGTGCTGTCAGTGCGGAGTTTGTACGTTCTCCCCGTGACCTGCGTGCTTTTTCTCCGTGATCTTCGCTTTCCTCCCACACTCCAAAGAGGTTTGTAGGTTAATTGGCTTGGTAAATGTAAAGATTGTCCCTAGTGTGTGTGGGATAGTGTTAACGTGCGGGGATCGCTGGTCGGCACGGACCTGGTGGGCCGAAGGGCCTCTTTCTGCGCTGCATCTCAAGATAGTTATAGATAGTTATAGACAATAGACAACAGGTGCCGGAGTGGGCCATTTGGCCCTTCGAGCCAGCACCGCCATTCAATGTGATCATCAGTACCCCGTTCCTGCCTTCTCCCCGTATCCCCTGACTCTGCTATCTTTAAGAGCCCTATCTAGCTCTCTCTTGAAAGTATCCAGAGAACCGGCCTCCACCGCCCAGTTTAAGAATAAGGAGTAAGCCATTTAGAATGGAGACGAGGAAACACTTTTTCTCACAGAGAGTGGTGAGTCTGTGGAATTCTCTGCCTCAGAGGGCGGTGGAGGCCGGTTCTCTGGATGCTTTGAAGAGAGAGCTAGATAGGGCTCTTAAAAAGAGCAGAGTCAGGGGATATGGGGAGAAGGCAGGAATGGGGTACTGATTGGGGATGATCAGCCATGATCACATTGAATGGTGGTGCTGGCTCGAAGGATCGAATGGCCAACTCCTGCACCTATTGTCTATTGTCTATTGTCCTCTGGTCCTCGATTCATCTACTCTGGGCATATTTGTGTGCGTGTCCGTATATAGACACACACAGAACTTTTTTTTTTCCTCATTGGGGTTAAGAGGGAGAGATAGATCAGCCACGATTGAATGACGGGGTAGACTTGATGGGCCGAATGTCCTAATTCTGCTCCCATCACTTGTGAAATGATGAACCTATCTGCAGTAGACAAAAATGCTGGAGAAACTCGGCGGGTGAGGCAGCATCTATGGAGCGAAGGAATATTCCTTCGTTCCATAGATGCTGCCTCACCCGTTGAGTTTCTCCAGCATTTTCGTCTGCCTTTGATTTTTCCAGCATCTGCAGTGCTTAGTTTCTGCACACTGGGCTTGCAACAGCCTGCCTGCTATCCCTGAGCAAGGGATGTGCAATAACACTCTGTACCTGACGTGAAATTAATCGGTGGCAGCATTCAAAATGGAACATCCTCTGCGAAGAACTCTCCAGGGGCCTGTAGCTCCAACAGGTCTGTTGAACCGTCTTCCCATTTTTATAAAAAAAGACTTGTTTCTTCTGCACGGTGAAGCCTGGCCTCGTTGCCCTGACAGAATGAGGCAACAGGGAGATTCAGCGGTGCCAGCAGTTTAATTTTAATGGTCTCGCTGTCACCTGGGGACTGGCTAACCCAGAAAAAAATATCTACTCATCCCTCTGCACTCATCTTTCACGCAGACAACAGACAATGGACAATAGGTGCAGGAGTAGGCCATTTGGCCCTTCGAGCCTGCACCGCCATTCAATATGATCATGGCTGATCATCCAACTCAGTATCCCGTACCTGCCTTCTCTCCATACCCTCTGATCCCCTTAGCCACAAGGGCCACATCTAACTCCCTCTAAAATATAGCCAATGAACTGGCCTCAACTACCCTCTGTGGCAGAGAATTCCAGAGATCCACCAGATTGATAAGATATTGAATATATAACCGGACCCAAATCAAATCTAGTACTAAGTACTTAAAGTTACAGTTGCCATTATATACACTACAGCGGCGTTTCTGATCGAGACCGTCTTCAGATTGAGTGTCAGGGATGAGGACAACGAGAGATGTAGACGGTGATGTAGACGGCGATGTAGACGGTGTAGACAGCGTAGACGGTGATGTAGACAGTGTAGACGGTGATGTAGACGGTGCTGTAGACGGTGCTGTAGACGGTGATGTAGATGGTGATGTAGACGGTGGTGTAGACGGTGATGTAGACGGTGGTGTAGACGGTGATGTAGACAGTGTAGACGGTGATGTAGACGGTGCTGTAGACGGTGATGTAGATGGTGATGTAGACGGTGGTGTAGACGGTGATGTAGACGGTGATGTAGACGGAGATGTAGACGGCGATGTAGACGGCGATGTAGACGGTGATGTAGACGGAGATGTAGACGGTGATGTAGACGGTGGTGTAGACGGTGATGTAGACGGTGGTGTAGACGGTGATGTAGACGGTGGTGTAGACGGAGATGTAGACGGTGATGTAGACGGTGATGTAGACGGTGGTGTAGACGGTGATGTAGACGGTGGTGTAGACGGTGATGTAGACGGAGATGTAGACGGTGATGTAGACGGTGGTGTAGACGGTGGTGTAGACGGTGATGTAGACGGTGGTGTAGACGGTGATGTAGACGGTGGTGTAGACGGTGGTGTAGACGGTGGTGTAGACGGTGGTGTAGACGGTGGTGTAGACGGAGATGTAGAGGGTGATGTAGACGGTGATGTAGACGGTGGTGTAGACGGTGGTGTAGACGGTGGTGTAGACGGTGGTGTAGACGGTGGTGTAGACGGTGATGTAGACGGTGATGTAGACGGTGATGTAGACGGTGATGTAGACGGTGATGTAGACGGTGATGTAGACGGTGATGTAGACGGTGATGTAGACGGTGATGTAGACGGTGATGTAGACGGTGTAGACGGTGGTGTAGACGGTGGTGTAGACGGTGATGTAGACGGTGATGTAGACGGTGTAGACGGTGATGTAGACGGTGATGTAGACGGTGATGTAGACGGTGATGTAGACGGTGATGTAGACGGTGTAGACGGTGATGTAGACGGTGATGTAGACGGTGATGTAGACGGTGTAGACGGTGATGTAGACGGTGATGTAGACGGTGATGTAGACGGTGATGTAGACGGTGGTGTAGACGGTGATGTAGACGGTGATGTAGACGGTGATGTAGACGGTGTAGACGGTGATGTAGACGGTGGTGTAGACGGTGATGTAGACGGTGATGTAGACGGTGGTGTAGACGGTGATGTAGACGGAGATGTAGACGGTGATGTAGACGGTGTAGACGGTGGTGTAGACGGTGATGTAGACGGAGATGTAGACGGTGATGTAGACGGTGATGTAGACGGTGTAGACGGTGATGTAGACGGTGGTGTAGACGGTGGTGTAGACGGTGATGTAGACGGTGGTGTAGACGGTGTAGACGGTGATGTAGACGGTGATGTAGACGGTGATGTAGACGGTGGTGTAGACGGTGATGTAGACGGTGATGTAGACGGTGGTGTAGACGGTGATGTAGACGGTGTAGACGGAGATGTAGACGGTGATGTAGACGGAGATGTAGACGGTGTAGACGGTGATGTAGACGGTGTAGACGGTGATGTAGACGGTGATGTAGACGGAGATGTAGACGGTGGTGTAGACGGTGTAGACGGTGGTGTAGACGGTGGTGTAGACGGTGATGTAGACGGTGATGTAGACGGTGATGTAGACGGTGATGTAGACGGTGATGTAGACGGTGGTGTAGACGGAGATGTAGACGGTGATGTAGACGGTGATGTAGACGGTGATGTAGACGGTGATGTAGACGGTGATGTAGACGGTGATGTAGACTGTGTAGACAGTGTAGACGGTGCTGTAGACGGTGATGTAGACGGTGGTGTAGACGGTGATGTAGACTGTGTAGACAGTGTAGACGGTGATGTAGACGGTGATGTAGACGGTGATGTAGACGGTGATGTAGACAGTGTAGACGGTGACGTAGACGGTGATGTAGACTGTGTAGACAGTGAAGACGGTGATGTAGACGGTGATGTAGACGGTGATGTAGACAGTGTAGACGGTGACGTAGACGGTGACGTAGACGGTGACGTAGACGGTGATGTAGACGGAGATGTCGACGGTGTAGACGGTGGTGTAGACGGTGATGTAGACAGTGTAGACGGTGATGTAGACGGTGATGTAGACAGTGTAGACGGTGATGTAGACGGTGATGTAGACTGTGTAGACAGTGAAGACGGTGATGTAGACGGTGATGTAGACGGTGATGTAGACGGTGATGTAGACGGTGATGTAGACGGTGATGTAGACGGAGATGTAGACGGAGATGTAGACGGTGTAGACGGTGATGTAGACGGTGATGTAGACGGTGATGTAGACGGTGATGTAGACGGTGGTGTAGACGGTGATGTAGACGGTGATGTAGACGGTGATGTAGACGGTGTAGACGGAGATGTAGACGGTGATGTAGACGGTGATGTAGACGGTGATGTAGACGGTGGTGTAGACGGTGATGTAGACGGTGATGTAGACGGTGATGTAGACGGTGATGTAGACGGTGATGTGGACGGTGATGTAGACGGTGTAGACGGTGATGTAGACGGTGATGTAGACGGTGATGTAGACGGTGATGTAGACGGTGGTGTAGACGGTGATGTAGACGGTGATGTAGACGGTGATGTAGACGGTGGTGTAGACGGTGGTGTAGACGGTGATGTAGACGGTGGTGTAGACGGTGATGTAGACGGTGATGTAGACTGTGTAGACAGTGTAGACGGTGCTGTAGACGGTGATGTAGACGGTGGTGTAGACGGTGATGTAGACTGTGTAGACAGTGTAGACGGTGATGTAGACGGTGATGTAGACGGTGATGTAGACGGTGATGTAGACAGTGTAGACGGTGACGTAGACGGTGATGTAGACTGTGTAGACAGTGATGTAGACGGTGATGTAGACGGTGATGTAGACAGTGTAGACGGTGACGTAGACGGTGATGTAGACGGTGATGTAGACGGAGATGTCGACGGTGTAGACGGTGTAGACGGTGGTGTAGACGGTGATGTAGACAGTGTAGACGGTGATGTAGACGGTGATGTAGACAGTGTAGACGGTGATGTAGACGGTGATGTAGACTGTGTAGACAGTGAAGACGGTGATGTAGACGGTGATGTAGACGGTGATGTAGACAGTGTAGACGGTGACGTAGACGGTGACGTAGACGGTGATGTAGACGGTGATGTAGACGGTGTAGACGGTGTAGACGGTGATGTAGACGGTGATGTAGACGGTGTAGACGGTGATGTAGACAGTGGTGTAGACGATGTAGACGGTGATGTAGACGGTGATGTAGACGGTGTAGACGGTGATGTAGACGGTGATGTAGACGGTGATGTAGACGGTGGTGTAGACGGTGATGTAGACGGTGATGTAGACGGTGATGTAGACGGTGATGTAGACGGTGATGTAGACGGTGATGTAGACGGTGTAGACGGTGTAGACGGTGGTGTAGACGGTGGTGTAGACGGTGATGTAGACGGTGATGTAGACGGTGATGTAGACGGTGATGTAGACGGAGATGTGGACGGTGATGTAGATGGTGTAGACGGTGATGTAGACGATGATGTAGACGGTGATGTAGACGGTGATGTAGACGGAGATGTAGATGGTGTAGACGGTGTAGTAGACGGTGATGTAGACGGTGATGTAGACGGTGATGTAGACGGTGATGTAGACGGAGATGTGGACGGTGATGTAGATGGTGTAGACGGTGATGTAGACGGTGATGTAGACGGTGATGTAGACGGAGATGTAGATGGTGTAGACGGTGTAGTAGACGGTGATGTAGACGGTGATGTAGACGGTGTAGACGGTGATGTAGATGGTGTAGACGGTGATGTAGACGATGATGTAGATGGTGTAGACGGTGATGTAGACGGTGATGTAGATGGTGTAGACGGTGATGTAGACGGTGATGTAGATGGTGTACACGGTGATGTAGACGGTGATGTACACGGTGATGTAGACGATGATGTAGACGGTGGTGTAGACGATGATGTAGACGGTGTAGACGGTGATGTAGACGGTGATGTAGACGGTGGTGTAGACGATGATGTAGACGGTGTAGACGGTGATGTAGACGGTGATGTAGACGGTGATGTAGACGGTGATGTAGACGGTGTAGACGGTGATGTAGACGGTGATGTAGACGGTGATGTAGACGGTGATGTAGACGGAGATGTAGACGGAGATGTAGACGGTGATGTAGACGGAGATGTAGATGGTGATGTAGACGGTGTAGACGGTGATGTAGACGGTGATGTAGACGGTGTAGACGGTGATGTAGACGGTGTAGACGGTGATGTAGACGGTGTAGACGGTGATGTGGACGGTGATGTGGACGGTGATGTGGACGGTGATGTAGATGGTGTAGACGGTGATGTAGACGGTGATGTAGACGGTGTAGACGGTGATGTAGACGGTGTAGACGGTGATGTAGACGGTGTAGACGGTGTAGACGGTGATGTGGACGGTGATGTGGACGGTGATGTAGATGGTGTAGACGGTGGTGTAGACGGTGGTGTAGACGGTGATGTAGACGGTGATGTAGACGGTGATGTAGACGGTGATGTGGACGATGATGTAGACGGTGTAGACGGTGATGTAGACGGTGATGTAGACGGTGATGTAGACGGTGATGTAGACGGTGTAGACGGTGATGTAGACGGAGATGTAGACGGGGTAGATGGTGATGTAGACGGTGATGTAGACGGTGATGTAGACGGTGTAGACGGTGATGTAGACGGTGATGTAGACGGTGATGTAGACGGGGTAGATGGTGATGTAGACGGTGATGTAGACGGTGGTGTAGACGGAGATGTAGACGGTGATGTAGACGGTGTAGACGGTGATGTAGACGGTGATGTAGACGGTGATGTAGACGGTGGTGTAGACGGTGGTGTAGACGGTGGTGTAGACGGTGATGTAGACGGGGTAGATGGTGATGTAGACGGTGATGTAGACGGTGTAGACGGTGTAGACGGTGATGTAGACGGTGATGTACACGGTGATGTAGACGATGATGTAGACGGTGTAGACGGTGATGTAGACGGTGATGTAGACGGTGATGTAGACGGTGTAGACGGTGATGTAGACGGTGATGTACACGGTGATGTAGACGGTGTAGACGGTGATGTAGACGGTGATGTAGACGGTGATGTAGACGGTGGTGTAGACGGTGGTGTAGACGGTGATGTAGACGGTGATGTAGACGGTGTAGACGGTGATGTAGACGGTGTAGACGGTGATGTAGACGGTGTAGACGGTGATGTAGACGGTGTAGACGGTGATGTAGACGGTGATGTACACGGTGATGTAGACGATGATGTAGACGGTGTAGACGGTGATGTAGACGGTGATGTAGACGGTGTAGACGGTGATGTAGACGGTGATGTAGACGGTGATGTAGACGGTGATGTAGACGGTGATGTAGACGGTGATGTAGACGGTGTAGATGGTGATGTAGACGGTGATGTAGACGGTGATGTAGATGGTGTAGACAGTGTAGACGGTGATGTAGACGGTAATGTAGACAGAGATGTAGACGGTGATGTAGACGGTGATGTAGACGGTGTAGACGGAGATGTAGACAGTGTAGACGGTGTAGACGGTGATGTAGACGGTGATGTAGACGGGGTAGATGGTGATCCCGTGGATTTTGAAGCAACAGCAACAAAGCGAAGCAGGAGAAAGCACTGATTGGCTCTAGCCCGAGTGGGAGGAGAGTTCTCAGTGAGTCAGAGGGGGAAAACAGTTGAAAACTGAGGAATTTGGTTTGTAAATTAGGTAATTGAACAGTCAATATAAGCAAGGCAGCTCTTGGGGAGTGGCCTTGTGAGGGAAGTGCCCTGTGAGTAAAGTGTGAGTCTTTGGCTCGAGAGTCTTCGGCGAGGAGGCTGCGCAAAACACTGGATAGGGCGAGACCGAGGCAAAAGAAGGAGATGTCAAGCAAGCTGATGCAGTGTGATGCTTGCAGTATGTGGGAGGTCAAGGACACTGTTGGTGCCTCTGGCTGCTACAAATGTGAGAAGTGCATCCAGGTACAGCTCCTGAAGGACCGTGTTGGGGAACTGGAGAAACAAGTGGATGACCTCAGGTTCATCCGAGAAACTGAGTCGTTCCTCGACAAGTCCTACAGTAAGATTGTTACACCCAAGGCACTAGAAGAGAGAAGGTGGGTGACGGTGCGAAAGGGAGGAAAACATGGAATGCAAAGGTCCCCGGGTGTTGTACCTCTTGTGAACAGGTTCACCCACGTGGAAGCTGCCGGGACAGAAGACGGTATCTCACTGAGCGGCGGACTGGCTTGCCAAACAAAAAGGGCTGATGAGCCAAAACCAAAGAGGCCAAAGTCGGGCAACGCCATTGTAGTTGGAGACTCCAATGTGAGAGGTATGGACGGGGTTTTTGCGGCAACAGACGGGATTCCAGGATGGTGTGCTGCCTTCCTGGTGCCAGGATCCAGGATGTCACGGACAGAGTGCAGACAATCCTCAAGGGCGAAGGTGAACAGCCGGAAGTGGTCGTGCATGTTGGCACAAATGATGTTGGAAAGAAGGGGATGAATATTTTGCAGCGGGACTTCAGAGAGCTCAGAAAAATGCTGAACAGCAGGACGTACAGGGTTGTTATCTCCGGTTTGCTTCCAGTTCCTCGTGTTGGCGAGAGCAGGAACAGGGAGATACGGGACCTGAATGTGTGGCTGAGGAACTGGTGCAGGGGGCAGGGATTTAGATTCTTAGATCACTGGGATGTGTTTTGGAGTAAGGGGGAACTGTACAAAAGGGACGGATTGCATCTTAACAGGTGGGGGACCAGCATTCTGGCCGGCAGGTTTGCCACTGCCACACGGATGGTTTTAAACTGAATAAGGGGGGTGGGGTGTCAAATGGGATAGTCGAGGACGGAGTTAAAGGGAAAGAGAGTAAAGGGATGGTTAATGACCCCAGAATTAACGGGGAAGAAAGCTCACAAAGGAATAGGAGAGTATGGCCAAGTGTAACTCTAAGGGGCAGAAAACGCTAGTGGGAGCTGTGTACAGGCCACCTAACAGTAGTATTGGAGTTGGGGATGGCATCAAACAGGAAATTAGAAATGCGTGCAACAAGGGTAACACGGTTATAATGGGTGACTTCAATCTGCATGTAGATTGGGTGAATCAAATTGGCAGGGGTGCTGAGGAAGAGGATTTCCTGGAATGTATGCGGGATAGTTTTCTCAACCAACATGTGGAGGAACCAACGAGAGAGCAGGCTATTCTAGACTGGGTATTCAGTAATGAGGAAGGGTTAGTTAGCAGTCTTGTTGTGCGTGGCCCCTTGGGCAAGAGTGACCATAATATGGTTGAGTTCTTCATTAGGATGGAGAGTGACAAAATTAAGTCAGAAACAAGGGTTCTGAACTTGAACAAAGGTAACTTTGAAGGTGAATCCCATTTTAACTGTGAATTGGCCAAGATAGATGGCAGGTGATTCTTAAAGGGTTGACAGTGGATGTGCAATGGAAGGTATTTAAATACTGCATGGATGAAGTACAAAAGTTGTTCATACCAGTTTGGCAAAAGAATAAATCGGGGAAGGTGGTGCATCCATGGATAACAAGGGAAATCAGGGATAGTATAAAAACAAAAGATGAGGCATACAAATTTGCCAGAAAAAGCAGCCTACTGGAGGACTGGGAGAAATTCAAAATCCAGCAGAGGAGGACAAAGGGCTTAATTAGGAAAGGGAAAATAGATTATGAAAGGAAACTGGCAGGGAACATAAAAACTGACTGCAAAAGTTTTTATAGATATGTGAAGAGAAAGAGACTAATTAAAACAAATGTTGGTCCCTTGCAGTCAGAAACAGGTGAATTGATCATGGGGAACAAGGACATGGCAGACCAATTGAATAACTACTTTGGTTCTGTCTTCACTAAGGAAGACATAAATAATCTGCCGGAAATAGCAGTGGAACGGGGGTCAAATAAGATGGAGGAACTGAGTGAAATCCAGGTTAGCCGGGAGGTGGTGTTGGGTAAATTGAACGGATTGAAGGCCGATAAATCCCCAGGGCCAGATAGTCTGCGTCCCAGAGTACTCGAGGAGGTAGCCACAGAAATAGTGGATGCATTAGTGATAATTTTTCAAAATTCCTTAGATTCTGGAGTAGCTCCTGAGGATTGGAGGGTAGCTAGTGTAACCCCACTTTTTAAAAAAGGAGGGAGAGAGAAAGCGGGGAATTACAGACCAGTTAGTCTAACATCGGTAGTGGGGAAACTGCTAGAGTCAGTTATTAAAGATGGGATAGCAGCGCATTTGGAAAGTGGTGAAATCATTGGACAAAGTCAGCATGGATTTACGAAAGGTAAATCATGTCTGACAAATCTGATAGAATTTTTCGAGGATGTAACTAGTAGAGTGGATAAGGGAGAACCAGTGGATGTGTTATATCTAGACTTTCAGAAGGCTTTCGACAAGGTCCCGCATAAGAGATTAGCATACAAACTTAAAGCACACGGTATTGGGGGTTCAGTATTGATGTGGATAGAGAACTAGCTAGCAGACAGGAGGCAAAGGGTAGGAGTAAACGGGTCCTTTTCAGAATGGCAGGCAGTGACTAGTGACCCCAGCTATTTACAATATATATTACTGATTTGGACGAGGGAATTCAATGCAACATCTCCAAATTTGCAGATGACACCAAGCTGGGGGGTATAGTTAGGTGTGAGGAGGATGCTTGGAGGCTGCAGGGTGATTTGGATAGGCTGAGTGAATGGGCAGATGCAGTATAATGTGGATAAATGTGAGGTTATCCACTTTGGTGGCAAAAACATGAGGGTAGACTATTATCTGAATGGTGGCAGATTAGGAAAAGGGGAGATGCAACGAGACCTGGGTGTCATGGTACACCAGTCATTGAAAGTAGGCATGCAGGTGCAGCAGGCAGTGAAGAAAGCAAATGGTATGTTAGCATTCATAGCAAAAGGATTTGAGTATAGGAGCAGGGAGGTTCTACTGCAGTTGTACAGGGTTTTGGTGAGGCCACACCTGGAGTATTGCGTACAGTTTTGGTCTCCAAATCTGAGGAAAGACATCCTTGCCATAGAGGGGGTACAGAGAAGATTCACCAGACTGATTCCTGGGATGTCAGGACTTTCATATGAGGAAAGATTGGATAGACTCGGCTTGTACTCGCTGGAATTTAGAAGATTGAGGGGGGATCTTATAGAAACTTACAAAATTCTTAAGGGGTTGGACAAGCTAGATGCTGGAAGATTGTTTCCGATGTTTCTATCTTTCTATGTGGTGTAGACGGTGGTGTAGACGGTGACGTAGACAGTGTAGACGGAGATGTAGATGGTGAAGACCATGATGTTGACCATGATGTTGACCAAGGTGTAGACGGTGGTGTAGACGGTGGTGTAGACGGTGGTGTAGACGGTGGTGTAGACGGTGGTGTAGACGGTGGTGTAGACGGTGATGTAGACGGTGATGTAGACGGTGGTGTAGACGGTGATGTTGACCATGATGTTGACCAAGGTGTAGACGGTGGTGTAGACGGTGATGTAGACGGTGATGTAGACGGTGATGTAGACGGTGATGTAGACGGTGGTGTAGACGGTGATGTTGACCATGATGTTGACCAAGGTGTAGACGGTGGTGTAGACGGTGATGTAGACGGTGATGTAGACGGTGGTGTAGACGGTGATGTTGACCATGATGTTGACCAAGGTGTAGACGGTGGTGTAGACGGTGGTGTAGACGGTGGTGTAGACGGTGGTGTAGACGGTGGTGTAGACGGTGATGTAGACGGTGATGTAGACGGTGGTGTAGACGGTGATGTAGACGGAGGTGTAGACGGTGATGTAGACGGTGATGTAGACGGAGGTGTAGACGGTGATGTTGACCATGATGTTGACCAAGGTGTAGACGGTGGTGTAGACGGTGGTGTAGACGGTGGTGTAGACGGTGATGTAGACGGTGGTGTAGACGGTGATGTAGACGGTGGTGTAGACGGTGATGTAGACGGTGATGTAGACGGTGGTGTAGACGGTGATGTAGACGGTGATGTAGACGGTGGTGTAGACGGTGATGTAGACGGTGGTGTAGACGGAGGTGTAGACGGTGGTGTAGACGGTGATGTAGACGGTGGTGTAGACGGTGATGTAGACGGTGATGTAGACGGTGGTGTAGACGGTGATGTAGACGGTGTAGACGGTGATGTAGACGGTGGTGTAGACGGTGTAGACGGTGGTGTAGACGGTGGTGTAGACGGTGGTGTAGACGGTGGTGTAGACGGTGATGTAGACGGTGATGTAGACGGTGATGTAGACGGTGTAGACGGTGATGTAGACGGTGGTGTAGACGGAGATGTAGACGGTGATGTAGACGGTGGTGTAGACGGTGATGTAGACGGTGATGTAGACGGTGATGTAGACGGTGGTGTAGACAGTGTAGACGGTGGTGTAGACGGTGGTGTAGACGGTGATGTAGACGGTGATGTAGACGGTGATGTAGACGGTGATGTAGACGGTGATGTAGACGGAGGTGTAGACGGTGGTGTAGACGGTGATGTAGACGGTGATGTAGACGGTGATGTAGACGGTGATGTAGACGGTGATGTAGACGGTGATGTAGACGGTGATGTAGACGGTGATGTAGACGGTGGTGTAGACGGTGATGTAGACGGAGGTGTAGACGGTGATGTAGACGGTGATGTAGACGGTGGTGTAGACGGTGATGTAGACGGTGGTGTAGACGGTGATGTAGACGGTGATGTAGACGGTGATGTAGACGGTGGTGTAGACGGTGATGTAGACGGTGATGTAGACGGAGGTGTAGACGGTGGTGTAGACGGTGATGTAGACGGTGTAGACGGTGATGTAGACGGTGATGTAGACGGTGGTGTAGACGGTGGTGTAGACGGTGGTGTAGACGGTGATGTAGACGGTGATGTAGACGGTGGTGTAGACGGTGTAGACGGTGATGTAGACGGTGTAGACGGTGATGTAGACGGTGATGTAGACGGTGGTGTAGACGGTGGTGTAGACGGTGGTGTAGACGGTGGTGTAGACGGTGATGTAGACGGTGATGTAGACGGTGGTGTAGACGGTGTAGACGGTGGTGTAGACGGTGATGTAGACGGTGATGTAGACGGAGATGTAGACGGAGGTGTAGACGGTGGTGTAGACGGTGATGTAGACGGTGGTGTAGACGGTGGTGTAGACGGTGATGTAGACGGTGGTGTAGACGGTGGTGTAGACGGTGGTGTAGACGGTGTAGACGGTGGTGTAGACGGTGTAGACGGTGATGTAGACGGTGATGTAGACGGTGGTGTAGACGGTGGTGTAGACGGTGGTGTAGACGGTGATGTAGACGGTGATGTAGACGGTGGTGTAGACGGTGTAGACGGTGGTGTAGACGGTGATGTAGACGGTGATGTAGACGGAGATGTAGACGGAGGTGTAGACGGTGGTGTAGACGGTGATGTAGACGGTGGTGTAGACGGTGGTGTAGACGGTGATGTAGACGGTGGTGTAGACGGTGGTGTAGACGGTGATGTAGACGGTGTAGACGGTGATGTAGACGGTGATGTAGACGGTGGTGTAGACGGTGATGTAGACGGTGTAGACGGTGGTGTAGACGGTGATGTAGACGGTGTAGACGGTGATGTAGACGGTGATGTAGACGGTGATGTAGACGGTGGTGTAGACGGTGATGTAGACGGTGATGTAGACGGAGATGTAGACGGAGGTGTAGACGGTGATGTAGACGGTGATGTAGACGGTGTAGACGGTGGTGTAGACGGTGATGTAGACGGTGATGTAGACGGTGCTGTAGACGGAGATGTAGACGGTGATGTAGACGGTGATGTAGACGGTGTAGACGGTGATGTAGACGGTGATGTAGACGGTGATGTAGACGGTGATGTAGACGGTGATGTAGACGGTGATGTAGACGGTGATGTAGACGGTGATGTAGACGGTGGTGTAGACGGTGGTGTAGACGGTGGTGTAGACGGTGGTGTAGACGGTGGTGTAGACGGTGGTGTAGACGGTGGTGTAGACGGTGGTGTAGACGGTGGTGTAGACGGTGGTGTAGACGGTGATGTAGACGGTGGTGTAGACGGTGTAGACGGTGGTGTAGACGGTGGTGTAGACGGTGGTGTAGACGGTGGTGTAGACGGTGGTGTAGACGGTGGTGTAGACGGTGGTGTAGACGGTGGTGTAGACGGTGGTGTAGACGGTGGTGTAGACGGTGGTGTAGACGGTGATGTAGACGGTGATGTAGACGGTGTAGACGGTGGTGTAGACGGAGGTGTAGACGGTGGTGTAGACGGTGGTGTAGACGGTGGTGTAGACGGTGGTGTAGACGGTGGTGTAGACGGTGGTGTAGACGGTGGTGTAGACGGTGATGTAGACGGTGATGTAGACGGTAGGAACAATAAGGTCCTTCTGCAGTTGTACAGGGCAGTTGTGAGACCACACCTGGAGAGGGAACACGCGGTGTCCACGGGGTCTCTGGAGGCATTCCGTCAACGCTGGTCGCTGCGGGAGGTTGAGAGTTTTGTTGATAAAGTTGCCGTTATATTAATTTGATGATCATTTGTTTGTAAAACTGTCAACATAGGCAGTCTTTGATTGTGTTAATTTGTATATATATTTTTTTTTTTTTGAATAAAAGTATTGTATAATAAAAAAGGAGCACTGTGTGCGGTTTTGGTTTCCAAATTTGAGAAAGGAATTTCTTGCTATTGAGGGAGTGCAGCGTAGGTTTACAAGGTTAATTCCCGCAATGGCGGGACGATCATATATTGATAGAATGGAGCGGCTGGGCTTTTATATTTAGAAGGATGAGAGGGGATCTCATTGAAACATGTAAGGTTATTAAGGGTTTGGACACACTAGAGGCAGGAAACATGGTCCCGATGTTGGGGGAGCCCAGAACCAGGGGCCACAGTTTAAGAATAAGGGGTAAGCCATTTAGAACGGAGACGAGGAAACACTTTTTCTCACAGAGAGTGGTGAGTCTGTGGAATTCTCTGCCTCAGAGGGCGGTGGAGGCCGGTTCTCTGGATACTTTCAAGAGAGAGCTAGATAGGGCTCTTAAAGATAGCGGAGTCAGGGGATATGGGGAGAAGGCAGGAACAGGGTACTGATTGGGGATGATCAGCCGTGATCACATTGAATGGCGGTGCCGGCTCGAAGGGCCGAATGGCCTCCTCCTGCACCTGTTGTCCACTGTCAATAGGGGCGGGGTATATGGGTGAATGACAGCCCGGGGAGCAGCTTCAGGCTGATGGACAGCCCGGGGGCGGGGTCAGTCCAGGGCAAGGGTGGGGTATGTGGGTCCATGACGGACAGCCAGCGGACTGGACTGTGACGTAATGCCCTGGGACGGTGGGTGAGTGACGTACAGCCAGGGGGAGGGGAAGGGGGCGGGCTCTGTGACGTAATGCCCTGGACGGGGCGTGGTCCGTGACGCAATGCCTGTGGACGGGGCGGGGTCAATCCGTGAGTGACGTACAGCCGGGTGTGGGCGGGGTGTGACGGTGAGTGACGTGCAGCGGGGGGGCCGGGGTGTGAAGGTGAGTGACGTACAGCAGGGGGGCCGGGAAGTGAAGGTGAGTGACGTAGTGCCGGGGGGCGTGGTGTGAAGGTGAGTGACGTACAGCCGGGGGGGCGGGGTGTGAAGGTGAGTGACGTACAGCCGGGGGGGCGGGGTGTGAAGGTGAGTGACGTACAGCCGGGAGGGCGGGGTGTGAAGGTGAGTGACGTACAGCCGGGGGGGCGGGGTGTGAAGGTGAGTGACGTACAGCCGGGAGGGCGGGGTGTGAAGGTGAGTGACGTACAGCCGGGGGGGCGGGGTGTGAAGGTGAGTGACGTACAGCCGGGAGGGCGGGGTGTGAAGGTGAGTGACGTACAGCCGGGTGGGGGGGGTGGGGTCTGTACGTGAGTGACGTACAGCCGGGGGGGCGGGTTGTGAAGGTGAGTGACGTACAGCGGGGGGGCGGGGTGTGAAGGTGAGTGACGTACAGCGGGGGGGCGGGGTGTGAAGGTGAGTGACGTACAGCGGGGGGGCGGGGTGTGAAGGTGAGTGACGTACAGCGGGGGGGCGGGGTGTGAAAGTGAGTGACGTACAGCCGGGGGGGCGGGGTGTGAAAGTGAGTGACGTAGAGCCAGGGGGGCGGGGTGTGAAGGTGAGTGACGTACAGCCGGGTGGGCGGGTTGCGAAAGTGAGTGACGTACAGCGGGGGGGCGGGTTGCGAAGGAGAGTGACGTATAGCCGGGGGGCGGGGTGTGAGGGTGAGTGACGTACAGCCGGGTGGGGGGGCGGGGTGTGAGGGTGAGTGACGTACAGCCGGGTGGGGGGGGGCGGGGTCCGTGACGGTGTGGGGACCGTTGGGGCTGCGACCTCCCGCAGTCGGTGGAGCGGAGCGCCGGCGCCATCATCACCATCACCCCCCCCCCCCCCCCCCCCCACAGTCCCGGCCGCAACTGCGGAGAGGCGAGGCGAGGAGCGCCATCATCCGCCACGGTGACAGGGCCCGGGCAGCGGCTCCACCTCCACCTCCACCTCCACCCGCGGCTGGAGCGGCAGCGATGCCCGCACACGGCGGCCTCCAGCAGCAGCAGCAGCACCAGCACCGTGAAGGTACCAGTTAGTCTAACATCGGTAGTGGGGAAACTGCTAGAGTCAGTTATTAAAGATGGGATAGCAGCACATTTGGAAAGTGGTGAAATCATTGGACAAAGTCAGCATGGATTTACGAAAGGTAAATCATGTCTGACAAATCTGATAGAATTTTTCGAGGATGTAACTAGTAGAGTGGATAAGGGAGAACCAGTGGATGTGTTATATCTAGACTTTCAGAAGGCTTTCGACAAGGTCCCGCATAAGAGATTAGCATACAAACTTAAAGCACACGGTATTGGGGGTTCAGTATTGATGTGGATAGAGAACTGGCTGGCAGACAGGAGGCAAAGGGTAGGAGTTACACAAAAAGCTGGAGAAACTCAGCGGGTGCAGCAGCATCTAAGGAGCGAAGGAGATAGGCGACGTTTCGGGTCGAGACCTTCGCTCCTTAGATGCTGCTGCACCCGCTGAGTTTCTCCAGCTTTTTGTGTAACCCTCGATTCTCCTGCATCTGCAGTTCCTTCTTTAACAAAGAGTAGGAGTTAACGGGTCGTTTGCGGGTGACACTAAGCTGGGGGGGCAGTGTTAGCTGTGAGGAGGATGCTAGGAGGCTGCAAGGTGACTTGGATAGGCTGGGTGAGTGGGCAAATGTTTGGCAGATGCAGTATAATGTGGATAAATGTGAGGTTATCCACTTTGGTGCCAAAAACAGGAAAGTAGACTATTATCTGAATGGTGGTCGATTGGGAAAAGGGGGTCATGTTTTGGTACAGTAAACGGGAAGGTTGCAGCTTCACCACTAATGTAAACGCAGATGCAGCGTAGAACAGGGTCAAGCATCGATTATCTAGAATCTAGTAGTATCCATCGAGTACCCTGCACCTAGAACCCGTCATCTGGCACCCTGCAACTTGCACCTTGCATCCAGAACCCTGCAACTTGCACCTTGCATCCAGAACCCTGCAACTTGCACCTTGCATCCAGAACCCTGCAACTTGCACCCAACACCCTGCACCTGCAACTTGTACCCAGCACCCTGGACTAAGAACGTGGCACCTAGCACCAAAATTAAAGCAGAGGTGAAGCAAAAGTGAAAGGATATTGGTAAAGTCTTCATTCTGCGGTTAACAACAATACCATAGAATTCACGACTTTAACAAATAGAAAACTCTGGAGTGGGTTTTCGGTCGAGACCCCTCTTCAGACTGTTTCCACGCTGTAACTCAAAACTAAAATTCTTGAGCGTGGTAGTTTTTGGCATGTTTTCTGGCACTTGTATGCGTTTATATTTCAAAGATTCAAACTTCAGGGAGATGATTGAAGTTCGGTGGGCCGATTAGTTTATTGTCACATGTACTGAGGTACAGTGAAAAGCTTTTGTTGTGTACTAACCAGTCAGCCGAAAGACAATACATGATTACAGTCGATCCATTTACAGTGAACAGGTACTTGATAAGGGAATAACGTTTAGTGCAAGGTAAAGCCAGCAAAGTCCGATCAAAGATAGAGATGTTGGTGAGGTGAAGTGTGGGGGGATTGTCAATAGACAATAGGTGCAGGAGTAGGCTGTTTTAAATGGCTTACCCCTTATTCTTAAACTGTGACCCATGGTTCTGGAGTCCCCCAACATCGGGAACATGTTTCCTGCCTCTAACGTGTCTAAACCCTTAATAATCTTATGTTTCAATAAGATCCCCTCTCATCCTTCTAAACTCCAGAGTGTACAAGCCCAGCCGCTCCATTCTCTCAGCATATGACAGTCCCGCCATCCCGGGAATTAACCTTGTAAAATGCATTAGTGCTAGATTGTGGTTGCTTGGCATCTGCCTCTTATTGTGAAGGTGCAGCTTTTCCTCAAACATTGAAAGTACTTATCTTTAGACTTCAGACTTTGGAAATACAGCGAGGAAACAGGCCCGTCGGCCTCCCGAGTCCGCGCCAACCAGCGATCTCCCCGTACACTTGCAGTATCCTGCATAATAGGGACAATTTACAATTTTACTACAGCCTAATTAACCTACAAAACTGCGAGTCTTGGAGTGTGGCAGGAAACCAGAGCACCCGGAGAAAATCCATGCGGTCACGGGGAGAACGTACAAACTCCGTACAGACAGCACCTGTGGTCAGGATCGAACCAGGGTCTCTAGCGCTGTAAGTGGCAACCCCTTCTCTAGTCTTCACCACTCCTCCCAGCTCTTTGAATGGAATAAATTTTATGAGCCAAGTATGTATACATGCAAGGAATTTGCCTTGGTGATTTGCTTGCAAGTAACAACACGACACACAGGAAGCAATTAAGAATAAGTCATTATAATTTAAACGTGAAGAATGAATTAAAATACCAGAGCAAATGGAGGCTACAGACTTTTGGTTATTGAGTAGAGCCACTGCTCACGGATAAAGCTGTTTTTATGTCTGGCTGTGGTGGCTTTGACAGTCCGGTGTCGCCCTCCAGAGGGAAGTGGTTCAAAGAGTTTGTGGTCAGGGTGAGAGGGGTCAGAGATGATCTTGCCCGCTCGCTTCCTGGCCCTTGCAGTGTAGTTTGTCAATGGGGGGGAAAGCTGTAGCCAATATAACCTTCTCGGCTGATCGTACGATGCGCTGCAGCCTCCGGATGTTGTGCTTGGTGTATTTATTTGTAAACCAGCGTCTGCAGTTTCTTGTATCTGTCTTGACAAATTGGACACATAGTGCTGGAGTAACTCAGCGGCTCGAGCAGCATCTGCGGAGAATGTGGAAAGGTGACGTTTTGGGTCGGGATCCTTCTTCAGTCTTGCCTGTCTTTGTAAGCCAGCACCTGCAGTTCTTCGTTTCCACTTGTGGGAACATGAGATCGATGGTCAGCGTGGACTTGGTCTGGGGAAGGTCCTGTTTCGGTGCTGTATCTGTGAATCCGTGTTACATTCTAACCAGGGGTTACACAAAAAGCTGGAGAAACTCAGCGGGTGCAGCAGCATCTAAGGAGCGAAGGAGATAGGCGACGTTTCGGGTCGAGACCCTTCTTCAGACATTCTAACCAGACTCTTTTCTCTCTCTGTCCTTGTAGGATCCTGTAGATCTTCTCCCGCTTGTTGACGTGCAGACCCCCTCGGGAGGGGGTGGGAGCTGCTGCCATGAACAAAGACTTGTGCATTCACTCGTGGCCGGGGTCGTACTATGTCCAGGGTGATAAGCGGTGGGTGCACGGGACCCTCTTGCTCTCGCCGTGCCGGCTGGCGTTCACGTCCGACAAAGGGCTGCCGCTGACCAGCCTCCAGCTCTCCGACGTCACGGGCATCAGGAAGGAAACGTCCAGCTTCATCTTCAGCTCGCTGACGGTGCTGGTGGGCGGCAGGGAGAAGCACTGGTTCAGCTCGCTGCAGCCCAGCCGGGCCACGGTGTTCAACGTTATCGAGCACTTCTGGCGGTCGCAGCTGCTCTCGTGCGGGGGCCAGGGCGCGACGGCCGCCGGGGGGACCCCGACCAAGGGGAGGGAACTCATCAACCTGGTCTCCAGCTCTCAAAAACGCCTGGGGGACACGGCCAAAGTGCTGCACCACCAGGGGGAACAGTTCGACCGCATCATGAACGGGCTGGACAAGATCGAGTCCGACATGGACGTGGCAAACAGGTACGTGGCCGGAAGCAACCGCACGCGCTGGCTCACACCAAAGGTGCTGCGGTGTGGTCCATTACTTGCACAAAATTCTGGAGAAACTCAGCGGGACAGGCAGCATCTCTGGGGAGAAGGAATGGGTGACGTTTGGGATCGAGACCCTCCTTCAGACTGATGTCAGGGGAGTGAGCAGTGCACTGATAAGGAAGGGTAAGGTGTGAAAGCAGGACAAAGGGAATGGAGATCAAGGAAAATGGAGAATAGATCTTTGTTAGTCGGGAGAAGATAACGGCAAAGCAAACAGAGATAAAGGTTGGGACCCTTCTTCAGATCAGGAGAAAGGGAGACGAGATTTTGAAGGCACATGTATCACCCTGTATTGTCTTTCTGCTGGCTGGTTAGCATGCGACAAAAGATTTTCACTGTACCTCTATACATGTGGCAATGAACTAAAGTAAACATTGAACAAGTGAATGAAAGATCTGCGACTAGCAACGATGATCAAGGAAAGTGTACCATCGCAAACGGTTAACTCCTGCGCATGTGCGTCGGCGTGTTATGCTTTTTGTGTCTTATCTAAGGAAGTGCAGATGCTGGTTTATACCAAAGATAAACACAACATGCTGAACTTGCTATATGAACACAAGTGTACATTGTGTGCTCTTAATGTGTCAGAAAGAACCGCAGATGCTGGTTTAAATCAAAGGTAGGCACAAAAATACTGGAGTAACTCAGCGGGTGAGGCAGCATCTCTGGAGAGAAGGAATAGGCGACGTTTCGGGTCGAGACTGCTCAGTCTGAAGCAAGGTCTCGACCCGAAACGTCGCCCATTCCTTCTCTCCAGGAGTGCTGCCCCACCCGCTGATTTACTCCAGCATTTTGTGTCTCTTTGTGTGCACTTAACCTGCCCTTACTTGCACACTGTTCCTAGTTTAGAGTGTTACCATTGTAGTTCATTCCAAACCTGCACCGTGTACAGCTGTGAGAGTCCACATCTCATTAAAGGACACAATGTGCTGGAGTAACTGAGCGGGCCAGGAAGCATCTCAGGAGAACTTGGGTAGGTGATGTTTTGGCTTGAGACACTTCTTCAGACTCAGGACATTCAGACATTTAAGAAGAAGAAAGCAAATGGTATGTTAGCATTCATAGCGAAAGGATTTGAGTATAGGAGCAGGGGGATTCTACTGCAGTTGTACAGGGTTTTGGTGAGACCACACCTGGAGTATTCAAAATCTGAGAAAAGACATTCTTGCCATAGAGGAAGTACAGAGAAGGTTCACCAGACTGATTCCTCGGATGTCAGGACTTTCATATGAGGAAAGACTGGATAGACTTGGCTTGTACTCGCTAGAATTTAGAAGACTGAGGGGGGATCTTATAGCAACGTACAAAATTCTTAAGGGGTTGGATAGGCTAGATGCAGGAAGATTGTTCCCGATGTTGGGGAGGTCCAGAACAAGGGGTCACAGTCTAAGGATAAGGGGGAATTCCTTTAGGACCGAGATGAGGAAAACATTTTTCACACAGAGAGTGGTGAGTCTCTGGAATTATTTGCCACAGAGGTAGTTGAGGCCAGTTCATTGGCTATATTTAAGAGGGAGTTAGATGTGGCCCTTGTGGCTAAAGGGATCAGGGGGTATGGAGAGAAGGCAGGTACAGGATACTCAGTTGGATGATCAGCCATGATCATATTGAATGGCGGTGCAGGCTCGAAGGGCCGAATGGCCTACTCCTGCTCCTATTTTCTATGTTTCTAATAAGCTTAAGAATAAAGAGTAAGCCATTTAGAACGGAGACGAGGAAACACAGAGTTGTGAGTCTGTGGAATTCTCTGCCTCAGAGGGTGGTGGAGGCCGGTTCTCTGGATACTTTCAAGAGAGAACTGGATAGGGCTCTTAAAGATAGCGTAGTCCGGGGATATGGGGGAAAAGGCAGGAACGGGGTACTGATTGGGGATGATCAGCCATGATCACATTGAATGGTGGTGCTGGCTCGAAGGGCCGAATGGCCTACTTCTGCACCTATTGTCTATATCTATATATATATATATATAGGAAATATTATGTTTTGGCTTGGGTCTGAAACACCTGGAATGGTGAAGGAATCAAGAGCACCCAGAAAAACCCTGCGATCAAAAGGAAAAGGAGCAAACTCCATAGAGACAGCACCCATATTCAGGATCAATTCTGGGTCTCTGGAACTTTTAGGCAGCAACTTTATAGCCAATGTACTGCCCAATAGTCTTGAACTGAATTAAAACATACAGTAACTGTAAAGGGGGTCATAGCGTCACTTAGAGATTTAAGACTGAAGATGGATAGGGTTTTTTTTTAAGTAACCAAAGTTATCAACGTATGATTTTTTGTGTGTTGTGTACAGTGGCACTGCTGGTATACTTGCTGCCTCACACGCCAGAGATCTGTGTTCGATCCTGTTCTCGGGCACTGTCTGTGTGGAATTTGTACATTCTCCCTGCAAGCTGTGGGTTTGTAAAATTGCCCCTAATGTGCAGGCAGTGGATGAGGAAAGTGGGATAACAGAACGTGTGAATCGGTGGACAAAAATGCTGGAGAAACTCAGCGGGTGAGGCAGCATTTATGGAGCGAAGGAATTATGCGACCCTTCTTCAGACTGATGTGAGGGTGCGAGGGGGGACGGGAAGAAGAAAGGAAGAGGCGTGGACAGTGGGCTGAGGGAGGGCTGGGAAGGAGGGAGAAAGCAGGGACTACCTGAAATTGGAGAAGTCAATGTTCATACCGCTGGGGTGTAAACTGCCCAAGTGAAATATGAGGTGCTGCTCCTCCAATTTACGGTGGTCCTTACTCTGGCCATGGAGAAGGCCCGGGACAGAAAGGTCGGATTCGGAATGGAAGGGGGAGCCACCGGGAGATCAGGTTGGTTATTGCGAACCGAGCGGAGGTGTTGGGCGAAGTGATCGCCAAGCCAACGCTTGGTCTCACCGATGTAGAGCAGCTGACACCTAGAGCAGCGGATGCAATAGATGAAGTTGGAGGAGGTGCAGGTGAACCTCTGCCTCACCTGGAAAGACTGTTTGGATCCTTGAATGGAGTCAAGGGGGGTAAAGTGACAGGTGTGGCATTTCCTGCGGTTGCAAGGGTAAGTGCCCGGAGAGGTGGTGGTTTGGGTGGGAAGGGAGGCATTGACCAGGGAGTCAAGGAGGGAGCGGTCTCTGTGGGAAGCCGACAGGGGAGGAGATGGGAAGATGTGGCCACTGGTGGGTACCATTGGTAGACAAAGCTGGAGAAAGTCAGCAGGTCAGGCAGCATCTATGGAGCAAAGGAAAAGGTAATGTTTCGGGTCGAGACTCTTCTTCAGACTGATGTCTGGGGGGGGGAGAGAGAAAGGAAGAGGCGGCGACAGTGGGCTGTTGGAGAGCTGGGAATGGGAGGAGAAGGAGGGAGAAAGCAGGGACTACCTGAAATTGGAGAAGTCAATGTTCATACCGCTGGGGTGTCAACTGTCCAAGCGAAATATGAGGTGCTGCTCCTCCAATTTGCGGTGGGACTCACTCTGACCTTGGTGGAGGCCCAGGACACAAATGTCGGATTCGGAATGGGAGGGGGAGTTGAAGTGCTGAGCCACCGGGAGATCAGGTTGGTTAATGCGAACTGAGTGGAGGTGTTGTGCGAAGCGATCGCCAAGCCTGCGCTTGGTCTCACTGAGGTTGATCATACCTTGAATAATCCAACCACATTTTTGTTTGGAAGTGGGAAGAAATAATATAAATTGCATTCATTGCAACGTGTAAAAAGAGTTGAGACACTGTATATACTGCACTATGATGTTGTTGTATGTCATTGTGGTATATATCATGTCTTGATTGGTGAATATGCTTAGTTTGTGACTTTATGTGAAGCAGAAATAATATGTGAATGCTTCATTGAGCATAATTAGTACGGGTGTCGGAGGTTATGGGGAGAAGGCAGGAGAATGGGGCTAGGAGGGAGAGATAGATCAGCCATGATTGAATAGCGGAGTTGGCTTGATGGGCCGAATGGCCTAATTCTGCTCCTCTCACATGACCTTATGGCTTTAAACCAGTATCTGCACTTTCTTGATTCTGCAAGCACCCCCCAACAACCTATAAGGTTTGAGGGTTAATTTGCTTCTGTAAAATTGTTTGTGTGTAGTAGGACTTGACTCGGTGGACCGAAGGGCCTGTTTCCACGGTGTATTTCTAAACAAAACTAAATTAAACTAAAGATATAAGTGGCTTTTAGACAGGCACATGGATACGCAGAAAATGGTGGAACATGACGCGCAGGCAGATCAAAGTTGGTCTTGGCATCATGTTGGGCCTGTACTATTCTATGTTCTACGCAGATGTTAATGGTACCAGCTGGGGAAAAAGTGCTGAAGGGTTGCCAAAGCATTGATTCTCATGGACACTTTTCTGTGTCTCTGTCTGCATTCAGTTTAGTTTATTGTCACGTGTATTTAGGTACCGTGCAGATATTTTCCAGTCAGCAGAGAGACAATGCATGATTCCAATCATGTATTCTCTTGCACTTCCTCCAACCTCGTCTACTGTATCCGTTGTTCAAGATGTGGACTCTTATACATCGGCGAGAGCAAACGCAGACTGGGCAACCGTTTCGCTGAACACCTTCATTCAGTCCGCCTGGACCTACCTGATCTCCCGGTTGCCGGACACTTTAATTCCCCTTCCCATTCCCACACTGACCTTTATGTCCTAGGTCTCCTCCATTGTCAGAGTGAGGCCAAAAACAAATTGGAGGAGCTGCATCTCACATTTCGCATGGGCAGCCGACAACCCTGTGGTATGAATATTGATTTAATTAACTGGCATTTCCTCTCTCTCCATTCCTCTACCACCCACCCAAGTCGCACTAGCTTTTCGTTTTCACGCTACAAACCGCTACCAATGGCCTTCCTTTATTATCGTTACTTTTTTGCACGTATTTCATTCATCGTTCTTTATCTCTCCACATCATTTGGGCACCATGTCTGAGGAAGGATGTGCTGGGCTTTAGAGAGGGTCCAGAGGAGGTTTACAAGAATGATTCCAGGAACGAGTAGGTTAACGTATGATGAGCGTTTGTCGGCTTATACTAGCTGGAGTAGGAGTGAACGGGCCCTTTTTAGAATGGCAGGCAGTGGCGAGTGGAGTGCCGCAAGGCTCGGTGTTGGGGACACAACATATATTAATGATTTGGAAGAGGTAATTAGGAGCAACACTAGCAAGTTTGCGGATGACACAAAGCTGGGTGGCAGTGTGAACTGTGAAGAGGATGTTAGGAGGTTGCAGGGGGACCTGGACAGGTTGAGTGAGTGGGCAGATGCGTGGCAGATGCAGTATAATATAGATAAATGTGAGGTTATCCACTTTGGCAGCAAAAACAAGGGGGCAGATTATTATCTCAATGGGGTGAGGTTAGGCAAGGGGGGGGGGGGGGGTACAGCGAGACCTGGGTGTCCTTGTACACCATCACTGAAAGTTGGCGTGCAGGTACAGCAGGCAGTGAAGAAAGCTAATGGAATGTTGGCCTTCATAACAAGAGGATTTCAGTACAGGAGTAAAGAGGTTCTTCTGCAGTTGTATGGGCCCTGGTGAGACCACATCTGGAGTATTGTGTACAGTTTTGGTCTCTTAATCTGAGGAAGGACATGCTTGTGATTGAGGCAGTGCAGGGTAGGTTCACGAGATTGATCCCTGGGATGGTGGGACTGTCATATGAGGAAAGATTGAAAAGACTAGCCTTGTATTCACTGGAGTTTAGAAGGATGCGGGGGGATCTTATAGAAACATATAAAATTATAAAAGGACTGGACAAGCTAGATGCAGGAAAAATGTTCCCAATGTTGGGTGAGTCCAGAACCAGGAGCCACACAGTCTTAGAATAAAGGGGAGGTCAATTAAGACTGAGCTGAGAAAAAACTTTTTTACCCAGAGAGTTGTGAATTTATCGAATTCCCTGCCACAGAGGGCAGTGGAGGCCAAGTCACTGGATGGATTTAAGAGAGAATTAGATAGAGCTCTAGGGGCTAGTAGAGTCAAGGAATATGGGGAGAAGGCAGGCACGGGTTATTGATACCGGACGATCAGCCATGATGACAATGAATGGCAGTGCTGGCTTGAAGGGCCGAATGGCCTCCTCCTGCACCCATTTTCTATGTTTCTATGGAGTTTAATGAGGGGGGAACTCATTGAAACATACAGAATAATGAAAATGCTTGGATGTGGAGAGGATGTTTCCAGTAGTGGGAGAGTCTAGGACTAGAGGTCATAGCCTCAAAATTAAAGGGCGTTCTTTTAGGAAAGAGATTAGGAGACATTAGGGTAGTGAATCTGTGGAATTCATTGCCACAGATGGCTGTGGAGGCCACATCCATGGATATTTTAAAGGCAGAGATAAGGGCATGTCCCACTTTTACGACCTAATTCACGAACTCTGCTGAGTTTGCCCTTGACTCGTACTCGCAGCATGATCGTCACGAGGTCGTGGGTAGGTCGTGATGCTAGTCGTAGGTACTCGTGGCATCGAGTAGGTTGGGGCGTATTTTCAACATGATGAAAAATCTCCACGAGTAAAAAAAGGTCATGAATTAGGTCGTGAAAGTGGGACAGGCCCTAAAGATCGATTTTTGATCAGTATGGGTGGCAGGGGCCATGGGGAGAAGGCAGGAGAATGGGGTTAGGAGGGAGAAACAGATCGGACATGATCGAATGGTGGAGTAGACTTGATGGGCCGAATGGCCTAATTCTACTATTACTTGTGACCCGATGATCATTGTCTATATTCCTTGTTTTCTTTACCCAGTGGCGTTCAGTCTGAAGAAGGGTCTCGGCCAGTAACGTCACCCATTCCTTTTCCCCAGAGATGTTTTCCCCGTCCTGCTGAGTTACCGCAGCTTGTTGTGTCTCTCAGCATCGAGCCGTTGACAGTGTTGCGAGTGTTAACGGGCATCTTTCCCATGCTGCAGGCTGCTGACGGAGCTGGAGTCGCCGCCGTGGTGGCCGTTCGGCAAGCGCCTCCGCCCACCGACTCAGCCGGAGGCAGCGAGCGAGGCCGAGCCTGTGCTGTCGCCGGCGTGGGCCTTTGGGAAGGACGGCCTGATATTGAAAGTCCCCAGCCTCTACTCCCAGGGGCCGGGGCCGGGACCCGACCCCAACCTTAAGCAGGGCCAGCTAGCGATCCTCTGCTCGGGGCTGGAGATCACCGATTCCAGCGGGCAGCCCGTGCACAAGTACCGGCGGGATGAGGTCGACGACATCAAGGTGCAGAGCCCCTACGAGATCGTGGTGCGCCAGAGGTTCATTGGGAGGCCCGACATCTCCTTCACCCTGCACTCGGCCAGGATGCCAGACGTTATCTCCATTGTGGAGATTCAGTACGCCAGAAAAATGCAGTTTAAAGAGGAACTCTTGGAGCTCTTCAGACCAGAAGATGCCTCGGCTTCGGAGAACCACGACATGGGCAGCTCTATGTGGAACGCAGGTACGGTAAAATGGATGCCTCGTCCGCCATTTTATGTCTCCTTGGTAAACCAGCATCTGCAGCGCCTTGTTTCCACACGCAACCAAGCAATCCATGTCTTAGTTTAGTTTAGAGCAACACTGTGGCGCAGCAGTAGAGTTGCTGCCTTACGGCGATTGCAGCACCGGAGACCCGGGTTCGATCCCGACTACGGGTGCTGCCTGTACGGAGTTTGTACGTTCTCCCCGTGACCTGCGTGGGTTTTCTCCAGGATCTTCGATTTTCTCCCACCCTCCAAAGACGTGCAGGTTTGTAGGTTAATTGGCTTGGTAAATGTAAAAATTGTCCCTAGTGGGTGTAGGATAGGGTTCATGTGCGGGGGGATCGCTGGTCGCCACGGACCCGGTGGGCCGAAAGGGCCTGTATTTCTAAAACTAAAAAATTACCAACTAGAGATACTGCGAGGTTACGGGACCTTCGCCCCATTGAGTCCGCATCGACCAGCACACTTCCACTGTCTTACACACACTAGGGACAATTTACAATTTTACCAAAGTAATTAACCTACAAACCTGTACGTCTTTGGAGTGAGGGAGGAATCCGATGTTCTCGAGTAAACCCACGCACGTGAGAACGTACAAACTCCGTACAGACAGCACCCGTGGTCAGGATTGAACCCAGGTCTCTGGCGCTGTGAGGCAGCACACTTCCGCTCCGCCACCATGCCGCCCTGTCTCAACATTACTGGAACTTACCTTGCACTAAACGTTACTCCAATTAATATGTATCTGTACACTGTGGCCAGCTTGATTATGATCATTTAGCTTTGGAGATACAGCGTGGAAACAGGCCCTTCGGCCCACCAAGTCCGCACCAACCAGCGATCACCGCACGCGAACAATAGCACTATCCTACACATTAGGAACAATTTACAATTTTACCAAAACCAAAGCACCCGGATAAAACCCAAGTGGTTGCAGGGATAACATACTAAGTCCGCACAAACAGCACCTGTGGTCAGGATCAGATCAGGGTCTCAATAGACAATAAGTGCAGGAGTAGACCATCCGGACTTTCGAGCCAGCACCGCCATTCGATGTGATCATGGCTGATCATCCACAATCAGCACCCCTGTTCCTGCCTTCTCCCCGTATTCCCTGACTCCTGAGCCCTATCAAGCTCTCTCTTGATAGTATCCAGAGAACCGGCCTCCACTGCCCTCTGAGGCAGAGAATTCCACAGATTCACAACACATTCAATGTGTGAAAAAGTGTTTCCTCGTCTCTGTTCTAAATCCCTTGCCACTTATTCTTAAACTGTGTGGCCCCTGGTTCTGGACTCCCTCAACATCGGGAACATGTTTCCTGTCTCTAGCGTGTCCAAACCCTTAATAATCTTATATGTTTCAATAAGATCCCCTCATCCTTCTAAATTCCAGAGTACAAGCCCAGCCGCTCCATTCTCTCAGAATACGACAGTCCCGCCATCCCGGGAATAAACCTACGCTGCACTCCCTCAATAGCAAGAATGTCCATCCTCAAATTAGGGGACATCAAAACTGCACACAATACTCCAGGTGTGGTCTCACTCGGGCCCTATACAACTGCAAAAGGACCTCTTTGCTCCTATACTCAACTCAAAATCGATTTTATACACAATAGACATAAAATTTTAAACGCCGTAAGCAGCCGCTTGTGTTTCTTTCCCCAGCCACGGGCTTCTTGGGCAGGGTAATGCACCCTGCTTCAGCCAGCGGTGGACAGGTGTCCCAACAGGTGTGTGAGCAGACCGTCTCTGAGGCTGAGGCTGAAGAGCTGAGACAGGTGAGTGTATCCCCCATGATCACTTCCAGTCACAAAATGCTGGGGAAACTCAGCAGGTGAGGCAGCGTCTATGGAGAGAAGGAATTGGTGGCGTTTCAGGCCGAGACCCACAACGTCGCCGATTCCTTCTCTCCATAGACGCTGCCTCACCTGCTGAGTTTCTCCAGCATTTTGTGTCTACCTTCCATTTTACCAGCATGTGCAGTTCTTTCTTAAACATCTTTTGCATTCGTACACTTAAGGCTGTGAGAGAGGTGGAGCTGATGGAGCGGGACATGGTTTAAAATAGACGTGCAGGGCAGGTTTTTGGTTTGCACAGAATGGCGGGTGCCTGCAACGTGCTGCCGGGGGTGGCGATGGAGACGGGTACGACAGTGGTGTTTAATCTGTTTTTGGAAAGGCATGTGAATATGCAGGGAATTGAGGGATATGGATCTTGTGCAGGCAGAGGAAATTAGTTCTAGGAGTAAAATTAGGCCATTCAGCCCAACAAATCTACTCCATTGAATGGCGGTGCTGGCTCGAAGGACTGAATGGCCTACTTCTGCAGCTATTGTCTATTGAAGGTTAGATCCCATGGGATCCAAGCAGAGATATCTGAATGGATAGCAAATGGGCTCCATGGAAGGAAGCAGAGGGTGATGGTGGAAGGTTGCTTCTCGGGACTGGATGCCTGTGACTAGTGGTGTGCCTCAGGGTTCGGTGCTGGGCCCGTTACTGTTTGTCATCTACATCAATGATTTGGATGAGAACATACAGGGCAAGATTAGCCAGTTTGCTGATGCTACAAAAGTGGGCGGTTGTGAAGATGGTTGTGAACGATTGCAGCAGGATCTGGATCGATTGGCAAGGTGGGCGGAGGAATGGTTGATGGAATTTAATACTGAGAAGTGTGAGGTGTTGCATTTTGGGACGTCGAACAAGAGCAGGACCTACACAGTGAATGGTCAGCCTCTGGGGAGTGTTGCAGAGCAGAGGGATCTAGGAGTGCAGGTGCATGGTTCCTTGAAGGTGGAGTCGCAGGTAGATAAGATGGTCAAAAAGGCTTTTGGCACATTGGTCTTCATCAGTCAGAGTAGTGAGTATCGACGTTGGGAGGTCATGCTGCAGTTGTATAAGACGTTGGAGAGACTGCATTTAGAGTATTGTGTTCAGTTCTGGGCACCATTGATAAAGTTCACTTTTTAATAGAGACAATAACACAAATGGTTTAAGGTAAACCAATTTGTCATGACGGGAGTGGCGGGGACTAGTACAGAGAGTTTACCAATATAGTGCTCCCCGAGCAGCCACTCAACGATAGTGTTTTACAATTTCTTATATACACTTCAAGTCAAGTAAATGCCTTAGTCATTCTTCCAAAAACTATTATTGCCGAAGAGCATTTCCAAGAAACAACTTCTGACATCTGTTTCAGTGACTGCTATTTTATCCTCGGGGGAGCGGTGATCTGGTCCAGTCAACTGTCGTTCTGTACTTTGCTTATTCGGTGGTTAAATACCAGCAGTATTTCAGTTTTCCGCTACATGAGTCAGTCGTACATTTCCTCTGTCAGTAGTTTTATAGCTACGTAAGCATTTAAGCAAGAATACAAAAATGGGCAAGTAAGGTAACCCTGGATAATAGCGATGAACTCTTTCACCATGTTAAAGGAAAGATATTGTCAAGCTTGAAAGGGTTCAGAGAAAATTCAATAGGCAATAGGTGCAGGAGTAGGCCATTTAGCCCTTCGAGCCAGCACCGCCATTCAATGTGATCATGGCTGATCATCCCCAATCAGTACCCCGTTCCAGCCTTCTCCCCATACCCCCCCCCCGACTCCGCTATCAATTAGAGCCTTATCTAGCTCTCTCTTGAAGGTATCCAGAGAACCTGCCCCCACTGCCCTCTGAGGCAGAGAATTCCACAGACCCGCCACTCTCTGTGAGAAAAAGTGTTTCCTCGTCTCCGTTCTAAATGGCTTGCCCCTCATTCTTAAACTGTGGCCCCTGGTTCTGGACTCGCCCTACATCGGGAACATGTTTCCTGCCTCTAGCGTGTCCACGCCCTTAATAATCATATGTTTCAATGAGATTCCCTCTCATCTTTCTAAACTCCAGAGTGTACAAGCCCAGCCGCTCCATTCTCTCAGCATATGACAGTCCCGCCATCCCGGGAATTAACCTTGTAAACCTATGCTGCACTCCCTCAATAGCAAGAATGTCCTTCCTCAAATTAGGGGACCAAAACTGTACACAATACTCCAGGTGTGGTCTCACTAGGGCTCTGTACAACTGCAGAAGGTCCTCTTTGCTCCTATATTCGATTCCTCTTGTTATAAAGGCCAACATGCCATTCGCTTTCTTCACTGTACCTGCATGCTTACTTTCATAGACTGATGAACAATGACCCCCAGAGCCCGTTGTACTTCCCCTTTTCCGAACTTGACGCCATTTAGATAGTTATCTGCCTTCCTGTTTTTGCTACCAAAGTGGATAACCTCACATTTATCTCCGCATTAAACTTCATCTGCCATGCATCTGCCCACTCTCCCAACCTGTCCAAGTCACCCTGCATTCTCATAGCATCCTCCTCACAGTTCACACTGCCACCCAGCTTTGTGTCAGCTGCAAATTTGCTAATGTTACTTTGAATCCCTTCATCAAAATCATTGATGTATATTGTAAATAGCTGCAATCCCAGCACCGAGCCTTGCGGTACCCCACTAGTCACTGCCTGCCATTCTGAAAGGGACAGAAATCCCTACTCTGTGTTTCCTACACTTCTCTATCCATGTCAGCACTCTACCCCCAATACCATGTGCCCTAATTTTGCTCACTAACCTCCTATGTGGGACCTTATCAAATGCTTTGTGAAAGTCCAGGTACACCACATCCACTGGCTCTCCCTTGTCCATTTTCCTAGTTACATCCTCAAAAAATTCCAGAAGATTAGTCGAGCATGATTTCCCCTTCGTAAATCCATGCTGACTCGGACCGATCCTGTTACTGCTATCCAAACGTTCGGCTATCTCATCTTTTATAATTGACTCCAGCATCTTCCCCAGCACCAATGTCGGGCTAACTGGTCTGTAATTCCCTGTTTTCTCTCTCCTGCCTTTCTTAAAAAGTGGGATAACATTAGATACCACAGGAACTGATCCTGAGTCTATAGAACATTGGAAAATTATCACTAATGCATCCACGATTTCTAGAGCCACTTCCTTAAGTACCCTGGGATCAGGCACGTGCCGTCAGGGTAGGCAAGGTAGGCACTGCCTACCCTGACTAAAATTATAACATAGTAATAACTAAATATAAATAGTAAAGGCATGGGGAATTATGGCTATGTAAGAGACCGATCTCTTAGGTAGGCGTAATTCTCCGTGCCTTTCATCCGCAGCGCTTGTAACACGTGAAGCTCTGTGCAGCCCACGTGCCGTCAGCGCTGCCTGAAGCCGTCACTTTCAAGTGGGGCTGAAGGCAGCAGAAATTCTGCCTTTGCGGCACTGCGCATGCGCATCACATGTTTCTTGGTGTTTTCAAATATGGTTTGTCAATATTTTAAGTGCATGTTGGGTAACAGGGATATAAGAATGGGAGTTTGTGTACCAATGATGTGGTAAGTAAATTTTGTGTTTATGTTTTTAAATACTGTTTTTCCCGGAGAGTGGTGGTGAGGGGAGAGCTCCTTTCACAGCGTTTGGGGAGTCTGGCCCGGGGTAAAGCTGCGGGGAGGGCACGAATGTTATGAAGGAGGAGATTGGGATAATGCCACTTGAGGCGTGGAATGCCACCGCATTGAGGCGGGGGGGGGAGAGAAGTAGATCGGGTGGCTGAGCGGCTGCCGGCTGGACAGCGGAAACAGCCGCCACGTTAGCTCCTTCTGCCGGTCCCCGCTGACCTCTGGCAGCTCTCCATCTAAAAACCTCTCTCCTGCCGTTCGCTGGCCTCACTCATGTCCTTAAATTCCGATGTGCGATTGAGGTTACTCGGCTGTGGGAATTTAAGGATTTGCAGGAAGCCGCTGACATGAGCGAAGTCGGCGAACGGCAGGTGACAGGTGTTCCGACGGAGAGCACTGCCAAAGGTGAGCGGGCCGGCAGAAGGCGCTGAAGTGGCGGCCAGTTCTGCTGTCGGGCCCCGGTGGCCGCTCGTAGTTCCCCGAGCTGATTGTGTCCCCAGCTACAGTGCGTGGCTTCGCGCCCGGAGAGCTGCGGCAGCGGTGAGTGAGTAAGTTACTGGCATTATCCCCGACACCCTCCATCTCAACACTCGTGCCCTCCCCACAACTTTACCCCTGGCACAGACTCTCCACACGCTGTGAAAGGAACTGTTCCCCCAATTGGCCTAGGACTAGGAAGGGCAAATTGAAATGTCACTGTTTTGATTTATTTATTTATTTAACGAAGAGAGCAATCTGCGCATGCGCGGTTTAATTTTTTTTAAGCGGACTGAGTGCCTACCCTGAGGAATTACTCACGGCACGTGCCTGCCTGGGGTGCAGACCATCAGGCCCTGGGGATTGATCAGCCTTCAGTCCCATCAGTCTATCCAACACCATTTCCTGCCTAATGTGGATTTCCTTCAGTTCCTCCATCACCCCAGATCCTCTGGCCACTACTATATCAGGAAGATTGTTTGTGTCCACATTAGTGAATCCTCAAAGAAGATTTATGTTGGGGTTTATTAGTGCCGTGTGTACCCAGGTACTGTGAAAAGCTTTGCCTAGCACTCTATCCAAACAGATCAGATAATACTTCACATAAATACAATCAAGTAAAACTCCAGTACACTAGGTAGAGCAAAGGGGAAGCATAGAAACATAGAAAATAGGTGCAGGAGTAGGCCATTCGGCCCTTCGAGCCTGCACCGCCATTCAATATGATCATGGCTGATCATCCAACTCAGTATCCCGTACCTGCCTTCTCTCCATACCCTCTGATCCCCTTAGCCACAAGGGCCACATCTAACTCCCTCTTAAATATAGCCAATGAACTGTCCTCAACTACCCTCTGTGGCAGAGAGTTCCAGAGACTCCCCACTCTCTGTATGAAAAATGTTTTTCTCATCTTGGTCCTAAAAGACTTCCCCCTTATCCTTAGACTGTGACCCCTTGTTCTGGACTCCCCCAACATCGGGAACAATCTTCCTGCATCCAGCCTGTCCAACCCCTTAAGAATTTTGTGAGTTTCTATAAGATACCCCCTCAATCTTCTAAATTCTAGTGAGTACAAGCTGAGCCTGAGTCTATCCAGCCTTTCTTCATATGGAAGTCCTGATATCCCAGGAATCAGTCTGGTGAACCTTCTCTGTACCCCCTCTACGGCAAGAATGTCTTTCCTCAGATTTGGAGACCAAAACTGTACGCAATACTCCAGGTGTGGTCTCATCAAAACCCTGTACAACTGCAGTAGAACCTCCCTGCTCCTATACTCAAATCCTTTCGCTATGAATGCTAACATACCATTTGCTTTCTTCACTGCCTGCTGCACCTGCATGCCTACTTTCAATGACTGGTGTACCATGACACCCAGGTCTCGTTGCATCTCCCCTTTTCCTAATCGGCCACCATTCAGATAATAGTCTACCCTCCAGTTTTTGCCACCAAAGTGGATAACCTCGCATTTATCCACATTATACTGCATCTGCCATGCATTTGCCCACTCACCCAGTCTATCCAAGTCACCTTGCAGCCTCCTAGCATCCTCCTCACACCTAACACTGCCCCCCAGCTTCGTGTCATCCGCAAACTTTGAGATGTTGCATTCAATTCCCTCGTCCAAATCATTAATATATATTGTAAATAGCTGGGGTCCCAGCACTGAGCCTTGCGGTACCCCACTAGTCACTGCCTGCCATTCTGAAAAGGACCCATTTACTCCGACCCTTTGCTTCCTGTCTGCCAGCCAGTTCTCTATCCACATCAATACTGAACCCCCAATACCGTGTGCTTTAAGTTTGTATACTAATCTCTTATGTGGGACCTTGTCGAAAGCCTTCTGGAAGTCCAGATACACCACATCCACTGGTTCTCCCTTATCCACTCTACTAGTTACATCCTCAAAAATTATATAAGATTCGTCACACATGATTTACCTTTTGTAAATCCATGCTGACTTTGTCCAATGATTTCACCACTTTCCAAATGTGCTGCTACCCCATCTTTAATAACTGACTCTAGCATTTTTCCCACTACCGATGTTAGACTAACTGGTCTGTAATTCCCCGTTTTCTCTCTCCTTTTTTAAAAAGTGGGGTTACATTAGCTACCCTCCAATCCTCAGGAACTACTCCAGAATCTAAGGAATTTTGAAAAATTATCACTAATGCATCCACTATTTCTGTGGCTACCTCCTTGAGTACTCTGGGATGCAGACTATCTGGCCCTGGGGATTTATCGGCCTTTAATCCATTCAATGTACCCAACACCACTTCCCGGCTAACCTCCATCTTATTTGACCCCCGGTCCCCTGCTATTTCCGGCAGATTATTTATGTCTTCCTTAGTGAAGACAGAACCAAAGTAGTTATTCAATTGGTCTGCCATGTCCTTGTTCCCCATGATCAATTCACCTGTTTCTGACTGCAAGGGACCTACATTTGTTTTAACTAATCTTTTTCTCTTCACATATCTATAAAAACTTTTGCAGTCAGTTTTTATGTTCCCTGCCAGTTTTCTTTCATAGTATAATCATATAACATATAACCATATAACAATTACAGCACGGAAACAGGCCCTCTCGGCCCTTCCAGTCCGTGTCGACCATTTATTTTCCCCTAGTCCCATCTACCTGCACTCAGACCATACCCCTCCATTCCCTTCCCGTCCATATACCTATCCACTTTACTTTTAAATGTTAAAATCGATCCTGCCTCCACCACTTCTGCTGGAAGCTCATTCCACACAGCCACCACTCTCCGAGTAAAGAAGTTCCCCCTCATGTTACCCCTAAACTTCTGTCCCTTACATCTCATGTCATGCCCTCTTGTTTGAATCTTCCCTACCCTCGGAGTTTCTTACTTGGTGCAACTTAACAGGCTTGTGGTCGCAAAACAGGCAAATATGCAATATTCAATCGTGTGAGAAATTGTGTCCATTAGTTTGTTGTCATGTTTCCCGAGATAGAGCTGCTGCCTCACAGCGCCAGAGACCCAGGTTCGATCCTGACTACGGGTGCTCTCTGTATGGAGTTTGTACGTTCTCCCCGTGACCTGCGTGGGTTTCCCCCGGGTGCTCCGGTTTCCTCCCACACTCCAAAGACGTACAGGTTTGTAGGCTAATTGGCTTGGTTAAATTGTAAAATGTCCCGAGTGTGTGTAGGATAGTGTCATTGTGCTGGGGGTCGCTGGTCGGCGCGGACTCGGTGGGCCGAAGGGCCTGTTTCTGCACTGTATCTCTAAATTAAAAAACTAAACCACAATCAAAACTTCTTAGTTGTGTGCGATCCAGTCAGCGAAAAACAATACACGGTTACAATCCAGCTGTCCGCCATGTGCAGACACAGGATAAAGGGAATAACTCCTTATTATTCATACAAACCCGCAGTGCTTTGGAGTGTGGGAGGAAACCGGAGCACCCGGAGAAAACCCACTCGGGTCACAGGGAGAGCGTACAAACTCCGTACAGACGGCACCCGCAGTTCGAAAAACCCGGGCCTCTGGCTCTGTGAGGCAGCAACTCTACCGCTGCACTGCCGTACCACTCATCACTTGCCGGGCTTTATCCCCATGCCCACCTCTTTCCCCACTTTTCTTCCCCACTCGGCTCCACAATCAGTCTGGAGGAGTGTCCCGACCCGAAACGTCGCCGATCCATGTCCCCCACAGATGCCGCCTGAACGGTGGCGTAGCAGTAGAGTTGCTGCCTTGCAGCGCCAGAGACCCGGGTTCGATCCTGCCTACAGGTGCTTGTCTGTACGGGGTTTGTACGTTCTCCCCGTGACTTGCGTGGGTTTTCTACGAGATCTTCCGTTTCCTCCCGCGATCCAAATTGGCGTGGTTTGAACGAAACAATTGTCCCTAGTGTAGGATAGTGTTTATATGCGGGGATCGCTGGCCGGAGTGGACTCTGCAGGCTGAAGGGCCTGTTTCCCTGCGGTAGAAACAACAGAAAAATACGTGCAGGAGTAGGCCATTCGGCCCTTCGAGCCAGCACCACCATTCAATATGATCATCGCTGATCATCTAAAATCAATACCCCGTTCCTGCTTTTTCCCCATATCCCTTGATTCCTTTAGCCCTAAATCTAACTCTCTTGAAAACATCCAGTGAATTGGCCTCCATTACCTTCTGTGGCAGAGAATTCCACAGATTCACAACTCTCTGGGTGAAGACATTTTTCATCATCTAAAGTCCTAAATGGCCCACCCCTTATTCTTAAACTGTGACCCCTGGTTATGGACTCCCCCAACATCGGGAACATTTTTCCTGCATCTCAGCTGTCCAATCCTTTAAGAATTTTATATGTTTCTATTAGATCCCCTCTCATCCTTCTAAATTCCAGTGAATACAAGCCGAGTCGACCCATTCTTTCATCATATATCAGTCCCGCCATCCCGGCAATTAACCTGGTGGATCTACACTGCACTCCCTCAATAGCAAGAATGTCCTTCCTCAAATTAAGAGACCAAAATTGCACACAATACTCCGGGTGCGGTCTCACCAGGGCCCTGTACAACTGCAGTAGGACCTCCTTGCTCCTAAACTCAAGTCCTCTGGCAATGAAGGCCAACATGCCATTAGCTTTCTTCACTGCCTGCTGTACCTGCATGCTTACTTTCAGTGACTGATGTACAAGCACACCCAGGTCTCGTTGCACCTCCCCTTTTCCTAATCTGACACCATTCAGATAATAATCTGCCTTTCAGTCCTTGCCACCAAAGTGTATAATCTCACATTTATCCACATTATACTGCATCTGCCATGCTTCTGCCCACTCACCAAACCTATACAAGTCACCCTGCAGCCTCATAGCATCCTCCTCGCGGCTCACACTGCCACCCATCTTTGTGTCATGCGCAAACATTTAATTCCCTCATCTAAATCGTTAGTATATATTGTAAATAACTGTGGTTCCAGCACCGAGCCTTGCGGCACCCCACTAGTCACTGCCTGCCATTCTGAAAAGGACCCGTTAATTCCTACTCTTTGCTTCCTGTCTGCCCTCCAGTTCTCTATCCATGTCAATACCCTACCCCCAATACCATGTGCTGTAATTTTGCCCACTAATCTCGTGTGTGGGAACTTGTTAAAGGCTTTTTGAACGTCCAGATACATCACATCCACTGCCTCTCCCTTATCCATTCTACTTGTTACATCCTCAAAAAAATTCCAGAAGATTAGTCGAGTATGGTTTTTCCCTTCATAAATCCATGCTGACTTTGATCGACCCGGTCACTGCTTTCCAAATGCGCTGCTATAACATCTGTAATAATCGACTCCAGCATCTTCCCCGCTAAATATGTGTAAACTAAACACGATGCAGGTTTCAACAGTTCTTTGTGCCTACGTCTTAAAACTAGAGTTGCATCTTATTGAAGAGGAGCCAAAAGGGTATTGGATAAGCAAAGAGTAGGAGTGAAATATGAAGCCAGAGAGAGGCATATAGGTGGGAGAGGACAGGGGGTGGGGGACACGGCGAAACAGTTTCGGTTTCAGCAAGGACTGAGAAGCCTTTTTACACCAAATTTGTTTAGAAATACACCACGGAAACAAGCCCTTCAGCCTAGCGAGTCCATGCCCACCGTCCATAACTATTTCGATGTTATCCCATTTCCTCATCCACTCCCTGCAAAGTAAGGCAATTAGCACAGGCCACTTAATAACTTACAAACCCACAAGTCTTCGGGATGTGGCGGGAAACCGGAGCACCCGGGGCAAACCCACGCAGTCAAAGGGAGAAGTTGCACGCACCATACAAATAAAGATATTCATTGACTTCATTCATTCATTCACAGCACAGGGAGAACGTGCAAACTCTGTACAGATAGCAGCCATAGTCGTGATTGCAGCTGCCAATAGACAATAGGTGCAGGAGTAGGTCATTCGGCCCTTTGGTCATTGTACCCTGTTCCTGCCTTCTCCCCATATCCCCTATCTTTAAGAGCCCTATCTAGCTCTTTTGAAGGTATCCAGGGAACCGGCCTCCACCGCTCTCTGAGTCAGAGAATTCCACACTCAACACTCTCTGTGTGAGGAAGTGTTTCCTCGTCTCCGTTCTAAATGGCTTACCCCTTATTCTTAAACTGTGGCCCCTGGTTCTGGACTCCCCCAACATCGGGAACATGTTTCCTGCCTCTAGCGTGTCCAAACCCTTAATAATCTTATATGTTTCAATGAGATCCCCTCTCATCCTTCTAAACTCCAGAGTGTACAAGCCCAGCCGCTCCATTCTCTCAGCATATGACAGTCCCGCCATCCCTCGTCCACCTACGCTGCACTCACTCAATAGCAAGAATGTCCTTCCTCAACGCCCAGCCCCATTGCTGTGCCACCGTGCTGCGCCCACTGTGACTTGCTCACGTCCTGCTGTTCTTTCAGATCCTGCGGAAGCTGAAGACCTTGGCGCTGGACACGGAGTCTGAGCTGGAGCGGCAGAACGAAGTGCTCGACGTCATCGGCACCTCGACTGACCAGGCGACGTCGCGGATCAACACCAGCCACCGGAGAATCCGCCGGCTCCTGTAGGAGTCCGGCCAGCCCAGCGGTGTGGTCACCGTGACTGCTCTCTCCATCCCAGTCTCAGCCTACGGAGGGAATGCTTCAACTCTGCCTCAGTGCTGTGTGGTGTATCCTCGACTGCACCCGGTCTTAAAGCTGGCCTTGCATCGTGGACCCCGATCTCAACCTACAAAGAGAATGTTTCAACCCTCAATGTTTCAGCATCGTGCAGTGAGCTTTATTGCACCCAGTGCTAAAACCACGCTTAAAGCTCGACTTGCATTGCGGACCCTCTTTCCAGCCCGATTTCGCCCTCCAGAGGGGATGCTTCAACTCTGCCTCGGTGCTGCGCACTTTACCCGTGACTACTCCCAGTCCTAAAACCACCTTTGTACCTGGCCTTGCATTGTTGCCCCTCTCTCTCTCTCCATCCCAATCTCAACCACCAAAGGGAATGTTTCAACTCTTGCCTCGTGTCCGTTCAGTGTGCCCTTGATTGATGGCAGTCCCTAAAGCCGTGTGCGCACCTGGTCCTGCATTCTTGGCCCTCTCTGCATCCCAATCTCAACCTACAGAGGGAATGTTTCAACTCTGCCTCGGCGCTATGAGGTTTTACCATTGATTGCACCCAGTTCCTGAAGCCACCCTTGTGTGTGGCCGAGCATTGTGGACCCTCTCTCCATCCCAGTCTCAACCTACCAAGGGAAAATGCTCCAACTCTGCCTCAGTGCCGTGCGATTTACCCGTGATTTCACCCAGTCCAAAACAACCATTGCACCTGGCCTAGCGTTGTGGACCCTATCTCCATCCAAGTCTCAGCCTCCAGAGAGAATGTTTCAGTGCCATGAGGTGTATCCTTGACTGCAGCCAATCCTAAAGCCATGTGTGTATCTGGCCTTGCGTGGTGGACCCTCTCTTCAAGCCAGTCTCGACCACCAGAGGGAATGTTTCAGCACTGAGGCGTTCCCTTAACTTTACCCAGTCCAAAACCACCGTTGTATCTGACCTGTTTATGAAAGAACTGCAGATGCTGGTAAATCGACGGTAGACACAAAATGCTGGGAGTAACTCAGCGAGTGAGGCAGCATCTATGGAGAGAAGGAATTGGCGACGTTTCGGGTCGGGACCAGAAACGTCACCAATTTCTTCTCTCCATAGATGCTGCCTCACCTGCTGAGGTTACTCCAGCATTTTGTGTCGACCATTGAATCTGACCTCGTTTTGTTGTCCCTCTCTCCATCCCAATCTCAACCTTTAAAAGGGAGCATTTCAATGCTGCCTCAATACCGTGTGGTGTGCACTTGACTGCACCCGGTTCTTAAAGTACACGGCCTAGCATTGTGGACAAATTAGTGTAAATAATTGCAGCAGTCTGTCCGGCGCTTTTGTGTTGTTCTGTGGACTTGGCTTCACCGAGTCCACACGTCGGCATCCAAAGGGATGCCAGAAAAATGCTCCAGTCACTTTAATGGTCATGTCATTTCAAAAAAAATGTATTAAAAGATCGGCTGCGATGGTAGGGCAGTTTGTTTGCAAGCTCCTTACAAATTCAGATGCTATTCTTTCTGCGACTTGTAACACGCGGCTGGTTTAAAACCAAAGATACTAGAGGAGCTTGTAGATGTGGACGCCTTGACAGGAGCCGATTTTAAAAAAAACCTTGTATATTTGATTCCCAAAATGGCGCTGTAAAATTACCCATGACCTACTACGGCTTTTTCGCCTAGTGGTCTATCTTGCTCCTCGACTATCTTTCCTTAAAACTAAGAATGCCTGTGAGTGTCATTTTGGGATTGTACAGGGCGATTTCTTTTCCGCTCTCACTGAAATTTGTACATGATGAAAATGCTCCTAGATACAGTTCGCCCTTTTGTTTTTGTAAATCGGCTTTTGCACTTCTCGTGTCTCCAGTTTGCTCTTCCCTTGTGAATGTACAATTGACATTGTACGGCCATAAGCATGTTCTGCAGGCTAATGTAGACGCAAAATGCTGGAGAAACTGAGCGGGTGAGGCAGCATCTGTGGAGAGAAGCAATTAGCGGCGTTTTAGACAACAGGTGCAGGAGGAGGCCATTTGGCCCTTCGAGCCAGCACTGCCATTCAATGTGATCATGGCTGATCATCCCCAATCAATACCCCGTTCCTGCCTTCTCCCCATATCCCCTGACATTGCTATTTTTAAGAGCCCTATCTAGCTCTCCCTTGAAAGCATCCAGAGAACCTGCCTCCACCGCCCTCTGAGGCAGAGAATTCCACAGACTCACCATTGTCTGTGAGAAAAAGTCTTTCCTCGTCTCCGTTCTAAATGGCTTACCCCTTATTCTTAAACTGTGGCCCCTGGTTCTGGATTCCCCCAACATCGGGAACATGTTTCCTGCCTCTAGCGTGTCCAAACCCTTAAAAATCTTATATGTTTCAATGAGACCCTTCTTCTCGACCCGAAACGTCGCCCATTCCTTCTCTCCGCAGATGCTGCCTCACCCGCTGAGTTTCTCCAGCATTTTGTGTCTACCTTCGGTTTCACCAGTATTGCTGTTCTTTGTGAAACATTCTGCAGGCTAATGTTGAGACAAATTCCACTGCAATTGTGTGGATACTGTCTCCTCAGTGGCTCTTCAGTGGCTGTTCAGTGGGCACTGGCTATTCTGCGGCTGTTCATTGGGGACTCTGGCGTTCAGTGGGAGCTCTGGGCACTGACCACTCTGTGTCCACACTGACCACTTTTTTTCTTTCCTTGCTTCCTCTACCTTCCAAGGACTTTATTCAATAATTGTGTATTACTGTGTACCAGAAGGTGCAAAAGCGTTCAGTAGTCACATTGCATCAGGCAATCATTACAAAACACTAATGGCAGCTTTATCTACAATACCCCCCCCCCCCCCCGCCCGCGGTGACCAGCGTTGACGGAAGGCCTCCAGAGTCCCCGTGGACACTGCATGTTCCCTCTCCAGGGATACGCGAGCACGGACGTAGGCCCGGAAGAGGGACAGGCGTGACTATTGACCGCCCGTTGCCCGGACCAGCGAATGGCCATCTTGGCCAGGCCCAGGAGCAAACCGACAGGGAGATTCCCCCCTCCACCTAGTTCGGCCCTCCCCACTCCCTGCCCTGTGCCCAAACACCAACGTCGGACTAAAATGCAACCAAAACTTGAGGAGCAAGCCCCTTCACATATTGGTGCAGGGGCTGCAACCTCTCGCACTCCGTATACACGTGGAACACGGTCTCTTCCTCGCCGCAGAAGTCACCGGCGGCCGGCGAGCCCGTGAACCGACTCAAAAGTTTATCACACACCACGGCTCCGTGCAACACTCTCCACGCCAGGTCCCCCGGGGTAAAGGGGAAGGACTCTTGTAGAGAGACCTCCACTGGGACCACAGTGGCCATTCTGTGACTCATTCAGCGACCACTCTGTCCTTATGGCCGTTGTTCGTATTGAAGGGTGTGTTTCTTTTTGGACCTCGGCATGTCTTTAAATTATAAAAATGAACGGACCAATGCACTCTGCAACCTTTGATACAATTCTGAATATATATTGCACTTTAGCGTTAGTTAATATTAATTCTTGTGTATTAATACCAATTGTTGACTTGATATGCATTTAAGAGGATGATGAATAAATTTATTGCAATCCATTCGAGAGTTTGGTTTAGTTTAGAGATACCGCACGGAAACAGGCCCTTCAGCCCTCCGGGTCCATGCTGACCAGCGATCCCCGCTCACCAACACTATCCTATACACACTAGGAGACAATTTAGAATTTTACAGAAGTCAATTGGCCTGTGAACCTGTACGTCTTCGGGGTGCGGGGGAAGCCGGAGCGCCCGGGGAAAACCCACACGTCACAGGGAGAACATCCAAACTCCCGGTCAGGATCGAACCCGGGTCTCTGGTGCTGTAAGGCAGCAACTCTACCACTGCGCCACTGTGCCACTCCTTAGTGAGGTGGGTATCAGAATCATAGATCGACACGAATTGCTGGAGTAACAGGCAGCATCCTTTTCGCTGAGATGCAAGACTTTTGCCTTCTACCACAGTGAGGAGGTGTTGGAGATTCACTGTGATGGATGTTTGTGGAAATTGTGTTAAGTGTGTGTCGTGGTTTATTTTTTTGTAATGTTATGACTCTAGGAATGTAATTTTGTTCAAACCTTGCCTGTTTGAATGACAATCAAAGGCATTCTATTCATGCAGAGAAGGAATGGGTGACATTTGGACTTGAGACCCTTCTTCAGATGCACACCGGTCTTTGGCACCTCCACCCTGGGAGAAAGGTTCTGACTACCCATATCCATGCCGATCTTGATTTTAATTAGATTCATACATAATTAGGTTCTGGAGATTGATTTTGCGCACCCTCCATTAGTTCAATATTTTTTCCTGATTCTTATGTATAGCAATGTTACAAAATTTTGAGATTTTAAAAATCAAGTCTGCAATTTATCCCATCAGATAAAGCATAAAAAGAAGTTTAATTTGACACCTAATTCACTTTCATATCTTCAGTATTAAGAAAGTTATGACCATTTTCATACTCGGAAATTAGCATCTTGTTCCCCATTGCCTTTCAATTGACAACTCAAAAGCTGTGATCTGGAACAGTTAAAAGCCCATAACTTTCTTAAAAATTGAAAGTTAACAAACTCAATGAAATTTCCAGTTATTATAGATTGAAGCATTCTGAAACAAATATGAAACAATCTTACTTGGATGACCTGAAATTAAAGCATATAATTAGTTAGTTATCGAATTGTAGCTAATTACAAAATTCAATGAGTAGATCTAAACATCTATCCATTTCTTAAGAAAAGATAAACTTTTTTTAAATTGCCTAAGTGTCCAAATAACATTCACACAATAATCCACAATATAACAATTTTTCAATCTCATTTTCATGAATTTCTGGGCCAAATGGAATGAATTTAGTGTTTAATGCCTGTAAATTAATGGCCATTTAAATCAACTAGCGAGTGGGTTTTTGTGGAATGCGGTGGATTGGAACGTTGTGGTTTGCTGTGAAGTCGGTATGAAAAATACAGCCGGTTCATACATTTTTTTTGGACCCCATTTCGCAACTTGAAAATATTATTAAAGCCTCCATAAAAAAACAACTTTTAATATAAAAATAAACTGTGTACTTTTTTTTCTCCCCTACGCAAAATCCTCCCTGTTATCGGCGCTCACGGCTTTTGAAGGTGATTTTTAAATTACTCTAGATAATAAATAATCTAGCGTAATTTAAAAATACCTTCATTAATGAAATGTCGGAGTGATTTTTCTTCCGCAACAAAATCGCCCGACATTGATCGATTTGCCCAGTCTGAAGAAAAACGGCACTTTAAGCCTGCCCCCCCTCTGAAAGGCGCCAAAGTCGCGCACACGGGGAGCGGCAGAACTGCAGCGCTGTTCAAGGTAAGTTTTGTAACATACCTAATATGTAGTGACCCATGAGGCTCTGTGGTACGCAACTCACAAAAAATAATCATTTTACTCCCTAGACTTGTCCTCTCAAAGTGCCCTGGCAGGCCGACGAAGGCAACAATTTTCTTGGCAGATGGTGTGATTCTGCAAATTATAGCACTGATTTTAAAAGTGGAATTACATGCATGCCGCTATTTTCTTTTTGTTTGTGTGGTCTTTAAGATTAACTGTTGATTGCAGTGATAGAGGGTGAAGAATTCCAAGTATTCTCAGGCTAATTTGCCGACAGAAGGTGGTGCAGCGGTAGAGACCCGGGTTCGATCCTGACCACGGCTGCTGTCCGTACAGAGTTTGGCCCTTCTCCCCGTGACCCACGTGGGTTTTTTCCCGTATCTTATTGTCACGTGTGCCGAGGTACAGTGAAAAGCTTTTGTTGCGTGCTATCCAGTCAGCGGAAAGACAATACATGATTACAATCGAGCCATTTACAGTGTACAGATACATGATAAGGGAATAACGTTTAGTACAAGATAAAGCCAGCAAAGTTCGATCAAGGATAGTCCGAGGGTCACCATAGAGGTAGATAGTAGTTCAACACTGCTCTCTGGTTGTGGTAGGTTCACATCCCAAAGACAATAGGTGCAGGAGTAGACCATTCGGCCCCTCGAGCCAGCACCGCCATTCAATGTGATCATGGCTGATCATCCACAATCGGTACCCCATTACTGCCTTCTCCCCATATCCCTTGACTCCATTAACTTTAAGAGCTCTGTCTAACTCTCTCTTGGAAGCATCCAGAGAACTGGCCTCCACCGACCACCCTCTGAGATGGTGAATTCCACAGACTTGCAATTGTCTGAGATAAAGGTTTTTCCTCATCTCTGTTCTAAATGGCTTACCCCTTATTCTTAAACTGTGGCCCCTGGTTCTGGACTCCCCCAACATCGGAGACATGTTTCCTGCCTCTAGCGTGTCCAAACCCTTAATAAAATGAGATCCCCTCTCATCCTTCCAAATTCTATAGTATACAAGCTGTACAGATTTGTAGGTTATTTGGTGTTGGTAAAATTGTAAATTGAGATGCTGCCTGACCCACTGAGTTACTCCAGCACTCTGTGAAACGTCACCTATCCACGTTCTCCACAGATGCTGCCTGACCCGCTGAGTTACTCCAGCACTCTGTGAAACGTCACCTATCCATGTTCTCCACAGATGCTGCCTGACCCGCTGAGTTACTCCAGCACTCTGTGAAACGTCACCTATCCATGTTCTCCACAGATGCTGCCTGACCCGCTGAGTTACTCCAGCACTCTGTGAAACGTCACCTATCCATGTTCTCCACAGATGCTGCCTGACCCGCTGAGTTACTCCAGCACTCTGTGAAACGTCACCTATCCGTGTTCTCCACAGATGCTGCCTGACCCGCTGAGTTACTCCAGCACTCTGTGAAACGTCACCTATCCATGTTCTCCACAGATGCTGCCTGACCCGCTGAGTTACTCCAGCACTCTGTGAAACGTCACCTATCCATGTTCTCCACAGATGCTGCCTGACCCGCTGAGTTACTCCAGCACTCTGTGAAACATCACCTATCCATGTTCTCCACAGATGCTGCCTGACCCGCTGAGTTACTCCAGCACTCTGTGAAACGTCACCTATCCATGTTCTCCACAGATGCTGCCTGACCCGCTGAGTTACTCCAGCACTCTGTGAAACGTCACCTATCCGTGTTCTCCACAGATGCTGCCTGAACCGCCGAGTGCCCTGCAGTGCTGGCTCGAAGGGCCGAATGGCCTACTTGTGCACCTATTGTCTATTGAGTAACTCCAGCACTTCTTGTCCTTTTTTTCATCCCCAGGTTTGTGTTTATTATTGTCACTGGTGCCGAGGTGCAGTGAAAATGTCTGTTTAGCAAACTATCTAAACAGATCAGATAATACTACACGTAAGTACAATCAATTCAACTCCAATACTCTAGGTAGAGCAAAGGGGAAGATACAGGGAGCAGAATCTAGTTCTCAGCATTGTAGCGCATCAGTTCCACAGACAAAGTCCAATGTCCGCAATGGGGTAGAGGTGAATCGGACAGTACCCCAGCTTATGGAAGGGCCGTTCAGAAGCCTGATAACAGAGGGGTAGAAGCTGTTCCTGAGTCATAGAATCATAGAAGTTAGGTGCAGGAGGAGGCCATTCGGCCCTTCAAGCCTGCACCGCCATTCAATATGATCATGGCTGATCATCCAACTCAGTATCCCGTACCTGCCTTCTCTCCATACCCTCTGATCCCCTTAGCCACAAGGGCCACATCTAACTCCCTCTTAAGTATAGCCAATGAACTGGCCTCAACTACCTTCTGTGGCAGAGAATTCCAGAGATTCACCACTCTGTGTGAAAAATGTTTTTCACATCTCAGTCCCAAAAGACTTCCCCCTTATCCTTAAACTGTGACCCCTTGTTCTGGAGTTCCCCAACATCGGGAACAATCTTCCTGCATCTAGCTTGTCCAACCCCTTAAGAATTTTGTATGTTTCCATAAGATCCCCCCTCAATTGTCTAAATCCTAGAGAGTATAAACCGAGTCTATGCAGTCTTTGTTCATAAGACAGTCCTGACATCCCAGGAATCAGTCTGGTGAACCTTCTCTGCACTCCCTCTATGCCAAGAATGGCCTTTCTCAGATTTGGAGACCAGAACTGCACACAATACTCCAGGTGTGGTGTGGAAATAGGGTTTTAGTCTCTCCCTTCGGGGGGATGCGACTTTTCTTGTCGTGTTCCCCGTCACCGTCTCCGTCTGTGCTGCGGAGCTGGCGGCCTCCAGCTTCCAGCGGCGGCAGCACGGCTTCGGAGCTTCAGCGGCGACCTGGCTTTTGAGGCTGCGGTGCTCCAGCGGCGACCTTGCTTTCGGGGCTGCGGTGCTCCAGCGACGTTCCGGCGGCGGCCTGGCTTTGGAGCTGCCGAGCTCCAGCATTCCGGCGGCGGGCCCTGTGGCGGTCCTCCGGCGTTCCGGCGGTGGTAGCAGCCCGTTTTCGGAGGCTCGGCCGCGGGCCTGGTGGACGGCAACATCGGAGGCCTGGATCTCCTCAGCGCAGAGGGAGAACAAGGAGGGAAGAAGACAGAGACTCTAAGCCTTTTGCCTTCCACCACAGTGAGGAGGTGTTTGGTGAACTCACTGTAGTGGATGTTAAATATGTGTTTATTGTGTGTTTTTGTTACTTTTAATATATGTATGACTGCAGGCACGAAATTTCGTTCAGACCAAAAGGTCTGAATGACAAGGTAATTCAATTCAATTCAATTCACCAAGACCCTGTACAACTGCAGTAGAACCTCCCTGCTCCTGTACTAAAATCCTTTTGCTATGAATGTTAACATACCATTCGCTTTCTTCACTGCCTGCTGCACCTGCATGCCTACTTTCAATGACTGGTGTACCATGACACCCAGGTCGCGCTGCTTCTCCCCTTTTCCTAATCGGCCACCATTCAGATAATAGTCTGCTTTCCTGTTTTTGCCACCAAAGTGGATAACCTCACATTTATCCACATTATACTGCATCTGCCAAACATTTGCCCACTCACCCAGCCTATCCAAGTCACCCTGCAGTCTCCTAGCATCCCCCTCGCAGCTAACACTGCCCCCCAGCTTAGTGTTTTCTGACTGCAATGGACCTACATTTGTTTTAACTAATCTCTTTCTCTTCACATATCTATAAAAACGTTTGCAGTCAGTTTTTATGTTCCCTGCCAGTTTTCTTTCATAATCAATTTTTCCTTTCCTAATCAAGCCCTTTGTCCTCCTCTGCTGGTCTCTGAATTTCTCCCAGTCCTCTGGTATGCTGCTTTTTCTGGCTACTTTATACGCATCATCCTTTGCTTTGATACTATCCCTGATTTCCCTTGTTATCCACAGATGCACTACCTTCCCTGATCCAGTGCCGGGCGTCTGACTGGATTCCCACATTCCCACTGGGAACTCCGGCGCGGTGTGGAGGCAACAGGTGAAATATTCCTTACCATCGTTCCCCATGCCCGGGTTAGAGATCAGCCTCGGAATAAGGGAAGGACATTTTAGTTTGGTTTAGTTTACAGATACAGCGTGGAAACAGGCCCTTCGGCCCATTAAGTCCGCACCCGCCAGCGATAGGCGTGGAGACGATGCTTCCACCAATGGGAGAGTCTAGAACTAGAGGTCGCAGCCTCAGAATTAAAGGACGTTCTTTTAGGAAGGAGATGCGGAGAAATGTCTTTAGTCAAGAGGGTGGTGAATCTGTGGGATTCTTTGCCACAGAAGACTGTGGAGGCCAAGTCAGTGGATATATTTAAGGCAGAGATTGACATATTCTTGAATAGTGCGGGTGTCAGGGGGTTATGGGGAGAAGGCAGGAGAATGGGGGGGGGGGGGGGGGGAGGGAGAGATAGATCATCCATGATTGAATGGTGGAGTAGACTTGATGGGCCGAATGGCCTAATTCTGCTCCTATCTCTAAATAAATTAATTAGGCACGGCCATCGTGGGCCAAAGGGCCTGTGTTCCAGTGCTGTACTGTTCTATGCCCTACGGATTCATTCAAGTCAGGCCCTTCGGCCCAGCGAGTCCGTGCCGACCAGCGATCCCCGCACACTAACACTATCCTACACACACATTAGGACAATTTTTACCTTTACCAAGCCAATTAACCTACAAACCTGCACGTCTTTGGAGTGTGGGAGGAAACCAAAGATCTCGGGGAAATCCCACGCAGGTCACGGGCAGAACGTACAAACTCCGTACAGGCAGCGCCCGTAGTCGGGATCGAACCCGGGTCTCCGGCGCTGCAAGCGCTGTAAGGCGGCAACTCTACCGCTGCGCCACCGAGACCGCTCATTCTTTGAGACTTTGAAAACGTGTGCTGTCTGTCGAACAGAACAAGTGGTCCGATACGCTTGCTCCGATTACAGCTGGCGGCGAACCAGCGAGGAAACGTGGCGTGGGTCACCACACAAAAGGCAGACAATAACATAGAAACATAGAAAACAGGTGCAGGAGGAGGCCATTCGGCCCTTTGTGCCAGCACCGCCATTCATTGTGATCATGGCTGATCGTCCCCTATCAATAACCCGTGCCTGCCTTCTCCCCATATCCCTTGACTCCACCAGCTCCTAGAGCTCTATCTAACTCTCTCTTAAATCCATCCAGTGACTTGGCCTCCACTGCCCTCTGTGGCAGGGAATTCCACAAATTCACAACTCTCTGGGTGAAAACGTTTTTTCTCACCTCAGTCTTAAATGACCTCCCCTTTATTCTAAGACTGTGGCCCCTGGTTCTGGACTCGCCCAACATTGGGAACATTTTTCCTGCATCTAGCTTGTCCAGTCCTTTTATAATTTTATATGTTTCTAAATGATCCCCCCTCATCCTCCTAAACTCCAGTGAATACAAGCCTAGTCTTTTCAATCTTTCCTCATATGACAGTCCCGCCATCCCAGGGATCAATCTCGTGAACCTACGCTGCACTGCCTCAATCACAAGGAGGTCCTTCCTCAAATTAGGAGACCAAAACTGTACGCAATACTCCAGATGTGGTCTCACCAGAGCCCTGTGCCATGTTCCGCTGTCGTTTTTTTAAATACAACACAGCGTACAAGCCTGGCACAAAATACTATATATCTTGAATCTTGAGCAAAACACAAAATGCTGGAGTAACTCAGCGGGACAGGCAGCATCTCTGGAGAGAAGGAATGGGTGACGTTTCGGGTCGAGGCCCTTTGAGGGACCTGACCTGAAGCACCGTCTGCCTAATATTTCACTGGACAATATAATCTTAGAATCATAGTGCCAAGTGGCGTGGAAACAGGCCCTTCGGCCCAACTCGTCAATGCTGGCCAAGATGCCCCGCCTACACCAGTCCCACCTCTAAACCTTTCCTATCCATGGACCTGTTCAAGCACCTTCTTCTGCCGAGCAATAAATATCACCAAGGAAACATTACTCCATTAGTTTAGTTTACAGATGCAGCGCGGAAACAGGCCCTTCGGCCCACCGAGTCCGAACCGACCCGCGATCCCTGCACACTAACTCTACTCTACCCCAGTAGAATAACGGGGAGGCCATTTAAGACTGAGGTGAGAAAATTTTTTTTTCACCCAGAGAGTTGTGAATTTGTGGAATTCCCTGCCACAGAGGGCAGTGGAGGCCAAGTCACTGGATGGATTTAAGAGAGAGTTAGATAGAGCTCTAGGGGCTAGTGGATATGGGGAGAAGGCAGGCACGGGTTATTGATTGGGGACGATCAGCCATGATCCAGGTTGGTTCTCTGGATACTTTCAAGAGAGATCTAGGTGGGGCTCTTAAAGATAGTGGAATCAAGGGATATGGAGAGAAGGCAGGTACGGGATACTGAGTTGGATGATCAGCCATGATCACAATGAATGGCGGTGCTGGGTTGAAGGGCCGAATGGCCTCCTCCTGCACCTATTTTCTATGTTTCTATGTTTCTACACACGCTATGGACAATTTCATTTCGGAGTCACGTGAGTGACTTCGTGAAGAACCCGCCAGCAGGGATGCGCGACATATCGTCGCTCGCATTGCAGCCGACGGCTGGAGGGGAGCGCGGCTCACCACCAGTCCTTCATAAGGGCCACTCAGGTAAGTATAGACAACCTTGAGTTGGTTGTCCTGTGTGAGTAATTGTGTTTTCTCCCACAGGGACATGGACGGAAAAAGGAGTAAGGGCCGCAGAACTTCTGGAAGGAGTTGCCGGCCACCCATCCCGGAGTCCCCGTCTACAGCGGTAGGACGGGCCGGGAAAAAGGCGCGCAAATCGGGGAGCCCTGTAATCACAGGACCCGGTTCACCGACGCAGCTGTGCCCTAGCGGGGGTCCCGCAGAGCAAGAACTCGGTACAGCGCCGGAGCAGGGGCACCCTGACTCCATCTCTCTGTCACCCACTGGGTCATTGGCAGAGACGAGCCAAAGGGATCCGCGTGCTGCCGCACGGCCCTTCTCCCTGAGCCCTCTCGAAGGAGCCAGGGATAGAGCTCGACTACCTAGCCCTTCTCGGGCTGAGGTCTCACCAGGAGCCACCAGAATGTGGTCTGGTGAATCGGCGAGACCCGAATCCACTGGCAGACCAAGGAGGGCCAGCATGGACTCACCACCCAGGGGGACCAGGAGGAGTCACGCGGGTGGAGTCTCGTCACGGTCACCGCTTCCCCCGCTGGGGGCGGGTCGGGACCGTACGCCGTCTGGGTCCAGATCAAGGACAGTCGGCAAGCCCGCGCGGATGTCGGGTCACCACGCTGCGGCGTTGGGTGCCGACCTCTCCCCACCTATGCCCTCAGAGGCAGCTGGATGCAGCTCAGCGAAAAGGAGGCGCTTGAGCAGATCCGCGCGGGAATCGCTCAGCTTCGCCGAGGCGGCTGGTAGCGACACATCGTCACGGCACCGATATTACCTCGACGAGGTACGGGCCGACGACAGGAGCCTCAGTAGTTCCTTCAGGCATGAGGACTCTAACCGCCCATACATGCACGATGAAGGGCGCTTGGACCGTATGGAGAGGATATTGGAACAAGTCCTACTAAATCAAAGATAGGACACTCACAGTTCCAGGGGACTTATGGATATATCCCCATCACCATCTATGGACAGCATGAGGCCAGAAGAGGAGGAGATCCTGGTACATGCCCCAGCAGCACCTGAGGTCCCCCAGGAAGAGCTCCTGGATGTGGCAGCCAAGTTCGGGTTACCCGTATCTTCAGGACAACCCCTCAACACTAAACTGGCCGCGACCATAGATTACCTCACGAACCACCAGCTACAGGAGGAGGTCCTTGCGAAGGCCATGGAAAGACACAAGGCTCCAGGAAATTGTAATTCACTCAACGTGCCGATTGTAAACATGCCAATCTGGGGCAATATCAGGCCGGGCATCAGAGCGCAGGAAGTGAAACTGCAGAGAATCCTGAAATTACTTACGTCTGGGATTACCGCTTTTGCAAGGTCAGTGGACGGGGTTGATTTAAACACCGAGCAGGAGGATGCTCTAGCACTGCTTTGTAATACGCAGTACGAAATCAACGCTTTCAGGAAAAGCATAATTAAACCTTCGTTGAACCCCAAATTTGCGGGACTATGCAGAGCACCTCCTACACCACCACCCAGACAGCTGTTCGGAGAAGACCTCCCGAAGCAGGTCAAAGACCTAGATGACCATGCTAAAACAGTGGGTCTGATGAGATCACATACTGTGACCAGACTTTCGGCCAAGAAAACACCTTACTTTAGGCCGCGAGGTCAAACCGACAGGCCGACAAGGACCTACATTCCGGCGCCTCCTCAATATCAACAGCCTCCTCAGCCCAGGCCTTTTTTAGGACTAGGCCCTCAGCGGCCAGCATGGAAAATGCGGACTCCACATCAACAACGCAACCCAGCACCTCCACGTCCCACCAAACATATCAGGGACCACCGATAACCATGAAGGTAAGGCGGTCTGGATTCCATGCACTTGCATGTCTAACCTCACAGGTTGGGGGCAGACTACGGGGATTTAAGGAGGCATGGGAAACCATCACCTCAGATGAGTTTATCTTACAAAGTATTCAGGGTTATGAAATTGAGTTTATTAATGGCCAATTGCCTCCACCTCAGCATATGCCGAATCGTAAATTTGCACTTTCCAAAAAGGAATCAGCAGAAGGCTATGCTGAAATCTTGAGATTACAAGAAAAAGGGGTGATAGAAAGAACCACACATGAACCAATTGAATTCGTATCTAATATATTTACCAAAACCAAAAAAGATGGTGGATGTCGGGTCATTATAGATTTAACTCACTTGAATACCTTTGTAAAATATACCCATTTCAAAATGGACACGTTCGAAACAGCCAAATCTTTGATTTCGAAGGGCTGCTTCATGGCATGCATTGATTTAAAAGATGCATACTATTCAGTATCCATTCGGAAACATCACAGAAAGTTCTTGAAGTTTATCTGGATGGATCAGCTTTGGCAATACAAAGCATTGACCAATGGGCTTACCACAGCCCCCAGACTGTTCACTAAACTACTCAAGCCAGTACTAGCTACACTAAGGAGGCAAAATCATACGGTCATGGCTTATTTGGATGACATTCTGATAATTGGACATACACTGGAATCAGCAGAATTGGCAGTTTCAGCCACAGTGGAAACTTTTCAAAAAATGGGATTTATTATCCATCCAGACAAATCAAAGTTCTTCCCCGCACAGATCATGGACTACCTGGGGTTCACGGTAGACGCCAATCGCATGATCACCACCATACCAACTAATAAAGTTGGGGATGTGTTTCAAGCATGTAAGAATCTGGTCTGCGCCAGTATACCGTCAATTAGACAAACTGCCAAGGTAATTGGGAAAATTGTAGCAGTCTTTCCAGCTGCTCAATTCGGACCTTTACATTATCAAAATTTGCAAAGATCAAAAATAGCAGCATTAAAATCAAATGCTGGACATTTTGATAGACCTATGCAGCTGCCACTCAAGGCAAAAATTGAGTTGCAATGGTGGATTGGCAATATCCATAACTCATTCAAACCCATCATTGTGCCTCGTCCGGTGGTATACTTACAAACAGACGCAAGCTCCCATGGCTGGGGAGCTACGGACAACAACACCAGTTGTGGAGGTAGATGGGACTCACTTGAAGCTACTCTGTTGTCAGCACAGGGGATAAACTATTTGGAGATGCTGGGAGCATTCCATGGACTAAGAGCTTATTGTTCAAACATTACTGACACTCATGTCCGTCTCCAAATAGACAACACCACTGCGGTGGCATATCTGAGTCATATGGGCGGTACCAGGTCAATTTCATGTGATGAATTGGCAAATACAATTTGGCTCTGGTGTATTCAACGGAATATTTGGATCTCAGCTACCTACTTACCAGGTAAGCTCAACACAGTGGCGGACACCAGGTCACGGAAATTTAATGACAACATCGAGTGGATGTTGAACTCCCAAATATTCACCAAAATTACAGCCAAATTTGGTAAACCGGATATTGACCTTTTTGCGTCATGGTTGAACCATCAGGTACCAACATACGTATCATGGGAACCAGATCCTGGGGCAATGGCGATGGACGCGTTCTCGCTAGATTGGGGGAAATGGTTTTTCTATGCATTTCCTCCATTTTGCCTCATCAGTCGGGTATTGCGGAAAATCCAGCTCAAAGGTGCTAAGGGCATCCTTATCATACCCGACTGGCCTACGCAGTCATGGTATCCGGTGGTCCTTGGAATGATAAGTCAACCATGGGTCCTCTTAGAGGATTGCCCACAATTGGTGACGAACCCTGTCACAGGGAAACCACACCCCTGCTATAGTCACTTGAATCTATTGGCTTGCAGGATTTGAACAGACCATTACTACAGTATGGTCTATCATCAAGGACAATGGATACCATGGGAGCATCATGCAGGGAGTCCTCAAGACGGCAATACTTATCGCACATCAGGAAATGGGAAACCTATTGCGGCCGCCTGGACATTGCATATGACTCCGTTTCCATCACAGACGTGCTGGAATTTCTTGCAGGGCTACACCATGATGAACATCTCAGTTACAGTGCCATCAATAGTGCCAGGAGTGCCCTATCATCCTACCTCAATATTGAGGTAGGATCTAACAAACTGGTCTCCAAGCTGATGCGGGGAATATTTAATTCCAACCCGCCAAGGCCCCGTTACAACATCACCTGGGATATTGGAAAAGTACTGACCCTACTCAGGACGTGGTCACCATACCTGGAATGTTCGCAGGAGCCGTGCTAGATGCAGGCCGAGAACATACAGTCACCCCTCAGTGAGGGGTTTTTTCTTTGTTGTTGTTATTAATAAATATTATTATTTTTCAGAATAAGCAGCTTCGGAAATTGGTTACTCCTGTCCATCCTTTCAGTAGCGTGTGTGATAGCATGGACGTTGTCCAGGGCGTGAAATCACAGAAGCTTTGAAGTCTTCACGAAGTCACTCACGTGACTCCGAAATGAAATAGTAAGATTAAACGAGAACTTACCAGTTTGAAGTTTGATCTTTATTTTATGAGGAGTTGCGATGAGGGATTTCGTGCCCTCCGCTCCCAACCCTCGATCATAAAGTCAACTGGTAACTAGAGTCTCTTCAATCTTACTATAACAAGTCATTTCTTGGTCTTGGTTCTGTGATTCCACACCGCTGCTTTGAAGTATGTCGCGCATGCGTGCTGGCGGGTTCTTCACGAAATCCCTCATCGCAACTCCTCATAAAATAAAGATCAAACTTCAAACTGGTAAGTTCTCGTTTAATCTTACTATTTTACATTTATACCAAAGCCAATTAACCTACAAACCCACGCAGGTCACGGGGCAGAACGTACAAACTCCGTACAGACGGCACCCGTGGTCGGGATTGAACCCGGGTCTCCGGCGCTGCATTCGCTGTAAGGCAGCAACTCTACCGCTGCGCCACCGTGACAACCAGGTCCAGGAACAGCTCCTTGCCTCCAACATCAGGCTGTTGAATGCTGCGCAAGACTGACAAAGCTACGATCTATGGGCTGTCGCCGGTTGCTATGACAACTGATTTATTTTGCGCTAGAATTGTCATTGTGAGCGTTTTGTTTGTTCATTATAGGTTATATTTGGACATTGTGTTTGCAGGAGCGGCACGGTGGCGCAGTGGTAGAGTCGCTGCCTCGCAGCGCCGGAGACCCGGGTTCGATCCCGACTACGGGCGCTGTCTGTACGGAGTTTGTACGTTCTCCCCGTGACCTGCGTGGGTTTTCTCCGAGATCTTCGGTTTCCTCCCACACCGAAGACCATACAGGTTTGTTGGTTAATTGGCTTTGGTATAAATGTACAAATGTAAAATTGTCCCTGGTGTGTGTAGGGTAGTGTTAGTGTGCGGGGATCGCTGGTCGGCACGGACTCGATGGGCCGAAGGGCCTGTTTCTGCGCTGCATCTCTGAACTAAACTAAACTAAACTAAACATGCTTGTTAAGCTGCTGCAAGACTTTCATTCACGTGTTACAATTAAACACTCTTTGACTCGAGAAGTCGATGGACTTGGACTAAACTACCTGGCTGAAGTTAATGTCGAATAGTCACGGACTTGACTCCAGACTCTTGATGCTGCAGGTTTCCTGCAAGGCCTGCTTCGGCCACATGATGGCAGTGGCGTTCCACCGTGACGCAGCCAGACATTGGGGAGAACAGGTGCAGTGGACTAGAAGACAGGTACAAGACAGAGGAGCACGGTTAGGCCATTTGGCCCATCTGATATGTCTTTCCCCCTTGCCCCATTCTTACTTGTTGCACCCCAGCAGAATATGTAAACATAGTACACTGCAAAACCCATCATAAATAAAAAATGGCTGTACATGTATTTCAATACATGTTCACATATATATATATATATGTATATATATATCAATACTGAACGGGGCGGGAAGATTGCAACCTTCATGTGGTCCGCCCTGTTTCGACTAATGCAATCAACTCGACGTGCTCAAACGGAAGATCAAATAGAACAAGTTGTCCGACAACTTTAGGCCCGTGCACGCCACACGGAAGTAGAAGAAGACCTATACTGAACAATATATATGTGTATGTGTGTGTATACATCTACACACACTCACGCATGCACACACGCACACACACACGCTCACACACACGCTCACACACACGCTCGCGCTCACACACACACGCTCGCGCACACACACACACACTCGCGCACACACACGCTCACACACACGCTCACACACACGTTCGCGCACACACACGCGCACACACACGCTCGCACACACACACACACGCTCATGCACACACACACACTCAAACACGCTCACACACACACACACGCTCACACACACACACACACGATCACACGCTCACACACACACACGCTCACACACACACACACACACGCTCACACGCTCACACACACACACACGCTCACACACACACGCGCTCACACGCTCACACACACGCGCTCTCACACACACACACACACACACACTCACACACACACGCGCACACACACACACACACGCTCACACACACGCTCACACACACGCTCACACACACGCTCACACACACACACACACACACACACACACACACACACACACACACACACACACACACACACACACACACACACACTGTGCCACCCCTAATATTTGTCCAACTGGTTTAAAACGTTGGGATAGTCCCAGCCTCAACTACCTCCTCTGGCAGCTCGTTCCATACACCCGCCACCCTCTGTGTGTAAAAGTTGCTCCTATTAAATCTCCCCCCCCCCCCCGAACCCTATGTGCCCCCGGTTCGTGATCGCCCTGCCCTTGGTGAGGTACTCTGTGCGTCTAGCCGATCTGCTGACGTCATTTGCAACGGTCGGGCTCAACACTTGTGTCTGCTCGCCCGGGGCAACTCATTTCTACACGAGTTAGGTCATAAGGTCATGAGGTCACCGGTGATAGGAGAATAATTAGGCCATTCGGCCCATCAAGTCTACTCCGCCATTCAATCGTGGCTGATCTATCTCTCCCTTCTCCCCATAGCCCCAGACTCCCGCACTGATCAAGAAAATCTGACACATGTACTACTAAAGAAATTCCTCCTCATCTCCTTCCTAAAGGAACGCCCTTTAATTCTGAGGCTGTGGCCTCTGGTCCTAGACTCTCCCACCAGTGGAAACATCCTCTCCACATCCACTCTATCCAGGCCTTCCACTATTCGGTAAGTTTCAATGAGGTCCCCCTTCATCCTTCTAAACTCCAGCGAGCACAGGTCCAGTGACGTCAAACGTGCATCATATATTAACCCACTCATTCCTGGGATCGTTCTCGTAAACCTCCTCTGGACCCTCTCCAGAGCCAGCACATCCTTCCTCAGATATGGGGCCCAAAATTGCCCACAATATTCCAAATCTGACTTGACAGCACCTTATAGAGCCTCAGCGTTACATCCCTGTTGTTGTAAACATAGAAACATAGACAATAGGTGCAGGAGTAGGCCATTCGGCCCTTCGAGCCAGCACCGCCATTCAATATGATCATGGCTGATCATCCCCAATCAGTACCCCGTTCCGGCTCTTTCCCCATATCCCTTGATTCCGTTAGCCCTAAGAGCCAAACCTAATTCTCTCTTGAAACCATCCAGTGAATCGGCCTCCGCTGCCCTCTGCGGCAGAGAATTCCACAGATTCACAACTCTCTGGGCTGAAAAAGTTTTCCTTCATCTCAGCCCTAAATGGCCTAACTGACCCCTTATTCTTAAACGGTGACCCCCTGGTTCTGGACTCCCCCACGCTCGGCATTGGGGTTGAGGCAGCCACATAACCAGTCGATGCCCAACGCTCTGGGTTTTTCTTCCCCGAGGGTCTTTGGATATCGGCCAAGAGTAAACCCTTGGCTCAGTTCCCAATGGGCGAGACACTGAGGGCTCTTGTTGCATTGCCACTTACATCAGCGGCCTCAGCCCCCCATCAAAGGCCGTCCAACGAGAGAATTTCCTCCGCTGATTTTCAGTGAAAGAAGAGGTCTTGATCTCTTCTGAAAAAGCCATTGTGACGGCCAGCGATCCAACCATTCAATGACCCGATGATTCAATGATGCTTTATTGTTGCATGTGCCTCGGTACAGTGACGTTCCTTGTGTCCTGCAAGCAATCCAGTAAAATCACACCCCAGGCCTCACCTGGGCCGAACGCAGGTGGAGTCCCAGTGCCAGAGATCCCCGGTTCGATCCTTGACTACGGGACCTGGTCCGTGCGGAGTTCGTGTACCTTCTCCCCCGTGACCGCGTGGCTTTTCTCCGAGATCTTCGCTTTCCTCACGCACTCCAAAGGCGTACGGGTTTGTAGGTTAATCGGCTTGGTGTAAATGTAGAAATTGTCCTAATGTGTGTAGGATAGTGTTAATATTTAAGAGGGCATTAGATGTGGCCCTTGTGGCTAAGGGGATCAGCGGGTATGGAGAGAAGGCAGGTACGGGATACTGAGTTGGATGATCAGCCATGATCATATTGAATGGCGGTGCAGGCTCGAAGGGCCGAATGGCCTACTCCTGCACCTAATTTCTATGTTTCTATGTTAGTGTGTGGGGATCGCTGGTCGGCACGGACCCGGTGGGCCGAAGGGCCTGTTTCCATCTCTATCCCTAAACTAAACTAAATTCTCAAAAGTTCTTAGTGCAGTCTGAATAGTATGATTGTTTGTGTGAAAGACTTGAATGAATCCGTAGGGCATAGGACAGTACAGCACAGGAACACAGGCTCTTTGGCCCACGATGGCCGTGCCTAATTTATTTATTTAGAGATAGAAGCAGAATTAGGCCATTCGGCCCATCGAGTCTACTCCGCCATTCAATCGTGGATGATCTATCTACCTCCCAACCCCATTCTCCTCCCTTCTCCCCATAAACCCCTGACGCCCGCACTAATCAAGAATCTACCTATCGCTGCTTTTAAAAATATCCACTGATGCCACTGCCTTCTGTTTGCCTGTTCCCCCTGCATCCTCTGGCCACCAGCGAGGAGAAGCCCAGCGCTACTAAACGCTCATCATATGTTAGCCCACTCATTCCTGGGATAATTCTGGTAGACCTGCTCTGGAAACATTGTTCCCGATGTTGGGGGGGGGGAGTCACAGGACCAGGGGCCGTGACGGGCTGCGACTATAACGGGTGCCGGCAGTCGCGAAAACAGTTGCGTAAGTGGGACAGGCCCTTTAACTAAATTTCACCTGTTAAAATAAATTCCTTTCACATAACACTTGCTAATAAATCTGCACCGTAGCACCACCGATTACATAGCTTTCGCGGCGCGGTGAATGGTAAGGTCACCGCCAATATAACACCTATTTATATGCCTTACCCAAATACACCATTCATTAATATAAATTTAATATCACACAAATTAATATGTCGCAGTACCGACAGATTAATGTGACTGAAATTAATATGGTTGATAGAATATCACCACCGCACACACACACAAGTCTTTTGCCCAGTGTAGGGGAATCGAGGACCAGAGGACACAGGTTTAAGTTGGGAGGGGAAAGGCTTAATTGGAACCTGAGGGGCAGCTTTTTCCACACAGAGGGTGGTGGGTGTATGGAACGAGCTGCCAGAGGAGGTAGTTGAGGCTGGGACTATAACAACATTTTTAAAGGCAGTTGGACAGGTACTTGGAGAGTGAAGGTTTCGAGGGGCATTGGTCGCGTGTGTAAGGGGCTCTGGCTTAAGTCGGCCACTGAAGGGTCATTGAGTATAGGAGCAGGGAGGTTCTACTGCAGTTGTACAGGGTCTTGGTGAGGCCACACCTGGAGTATTGCGTACAGCTTTGGTCTCCTAAGCTGAGGAAAGACATTCTTGCCATAGAGGGAGTACAGAGAAGGTTCACCAGACTGATTCCTGGGATGTCAAGACTTTCATATGAAGAAAGACTGGATAGACTCGGCATGTACTCGCTAGAGAAGGCAGGTACGGGATACTGAGTTGGATGATCAGCCATGATCATATTGAATGGTGGTGCTGGCTCGAAGGGCCGAATGGCCTACTCCTGCACCTAGGGGAGGAGATAGCTATGAATCCACCTTTAAGAACATGAAGTGTGAATGTGATTGAGGCAGTGCAGCGTAGGTTCACCAGATTGATCCCTGGGATGGCGGGACTGTCATATGAGGAAAGATTGAAAAGACTAGGCTTGTATTCACTGGAGTTTAGAAGGATGAGGGGGGATCTTATAGAAACATATAAAATTATAAAAGGACTGGACAAGCTAGATGCAGGAAAAATGTTCCCAATGTTGGGCGAGTCCAGAACCAGGGGCCACAGTCTTAGAATAAAGGGGAGGTCATTTAAGACTGAGGTGAAAAAAAACTTTTTCACCCAGAGAGTTGTGAATTTGTGGAATTCCCTGCCACAGAGGGCAGTGGAGGCCAAATCACTGGATGGATTTAAGCGAGAGGAAAGGGCCTGTCCCACCAGCATGCAACTCCATGCGATGAACGCGACCTAACGTGGTCGCTTGAGCCGTCCGGCGTCGCGGGGCCGGTCCCACTTCGATCGCCGGAGCCGTGCGGAATTGTGCGGAGTTCGTCCCGACATCGCGCGGGGCACCGAAAAACTGACCATGTTCAAAAATTCCGCGCGGCGACGGCTTGTCGGCTCGCAGTCGCCTCGACGCATTACACACCGCCTCGACATCGTGCCTCCGTGACCCTCTCTGTAGGTGCCTCCGTGACCCTCTATGTGTGTGGCTCCATGGCCCTCTCTGTGTGTGCCTCTGTGCCCCTCTCTGTGTGTCCCTCTCTGTCCTGGCGAACTTACCTTAGACTTCGCTCCAAGTTCGCCTCACTTTGCGCTGCGTTGCGCCACTCACCCGACCTCCGCGCGGCCCCCGCTGCCGGTTTGGTCGCGCTTGCCGCATGCAGGCGCATGCTGGTGGGAACGTCCCTGTACAGGGGATCACCCGACCTCCGCGCGGCCCCTGCTTCTAGTTTGATCGCGTTCATCGCATAGAGTTACATGCTGGTAGGACAGGCCCTTTAGATAGAGCTCTAGGGGCTAGTGGAGTCAGGGGATATGGGGTGAAGGCAGGAACAGGGTACTGATTGGGGACGATCAGCCATGATCCCAATGAATGGCGGTGCTGGCTCGAAGGGCTGAATGACCTCCTCCTGCACCTATTTTCTACGTTTCTATGTTTCTAGTGTGTTTGGAGGGGGAGATCTGGGCTGACACTTGCCTGGAAGGTGTTAATGTGTCAAGAGCTTGTCGGCTTACAGCTGCCACGGGCTGTAGCTGACTTCATTGCACCGTCTGACTTGGGTTTGAACGCGCTGGGTTCCTGGAGCACGGCTAATTGGGGGGAATGTTATCTTTGGAGCGGGATTATACGGCGAGGGATGTTTTTCCTGGATTCGACAGGCGGCGGATTGAGTGGGAATGGGAAGTGACGTATAGGATCTGGAGGGGAAATGTTGTGCTAGGGTCAAGTTGTGTGCGGGGTTAGGTGACCACTTGTTTAGTTTAAGGCAGGCAGAAATGCTGGCGGGTGAGGCAGCATCTATGGAGTGAAGGAATAGGCAGCCTCAAGGACCCTTGGGTCTCGACCTGAAATGTCGCCTATTCCTTCGCTCCATAGACGCTCCATAGATGCTGCCTCACCCGCTGAGTTTGCCCAACATTTTCGCCCAACTTCGATTTTTCCAGCATCTGCAGTTCCTTCTTAAACACTCGTTCAGTTTAGTTTAATTTTGTTCAAGGTTTCAAGATTCTAGAGAGTTTATTGTCATGTGCCCCTGAAGCTTTGCTTCAGCACAACAGAACATAGTAGGCATTGAGTACAGAACAGATCAGTGTGTCCATATACCATTATATAAATACATACACACACGAATAAATAAACTGATAAAGTGCAAATAACAGATAATGGGCTATTAATTTCAGGGTTTTGTCCGAGCCAAGTTTAATAGCCTGATGGCTGTGGGGAAGTAGCTATTCCTGAACCTGGTCGTTGCAGTCTTCAGGCTCCTGTACCTTCGACTTGAAGTTGAGAGATAGAAACATAGAAACATAGAAACATAGAAAAATAGGTGCAGGAATAGGCCATTCGACCCTTCGAGCCTGCACCGCCATTCAATGTGATCATGGCTGATCATCCAACTCAGTATCCCGTACCTGCCTTCTCTCCATACCCCCTGATCCCTTTAGCCACAAGTGCCACATCTAACGCCCTCTTAAATATAGCCAATGAACTGGCCTCAACTACCTTCTGTGGCAGAGAATTCCAGAGACTCACCACTCTCTGTGTAAAGAATGTTTTCCTCATCTCGGTCCTAAAGGAATTCCCCCTTATCCTTAGACTGTGACCCCTTGTTCTGGACTCCCCCAACATCGGGAACAATCTTCCAGCATCTAGCTTGTCCAACCCCTTAAGAATTTTGTAAGTTTCTATAAGATCCCCCCTCAATCTTCTAAATTCCAGCGAGTACAAGCCGAGTCTATCCAGTCTTTCCTCATATGAAAGTCCTGACATCCCAGGAAACAGTCTGGTGAATCTTCTCTGTACCCCCTCTATGGCAAGGATGTCTTTCCTCAGATTTGGAGACCAAAACTGTACGCAATACATTTGGAGACCAAAACTGTACGCAATACATTTGGAGACCAAAACTGTACGCAATACATTTGGAGACCAAAACTGTACGCAATACATTTGGAGACCAAAACTGTACGCAATACTGATACAGCACGGAACGATACAGTATGATGCAGCACGGAAACAGGCCCTTCGGCCCAAGGGGTTCTCGCCGGCCAGCGATTCCCACACGCTAACACTGTCCTCCCCCGCGCCAAGGGCAATTTGCATTCATACCGAAGCCAATTAACCTACAAACCTGTACGTCTTTGGAGTGTGGGGGGCAACCGGAGATCCCGGAGAAGACCCACAATTTAGTTGTGGTGTGCTTTGGGATCAGCTGAGGTTGGGGAAGATCCTCTCCTGATGGAGGCCATGTTAAAACAAGGTGTTTTAAAGTCTTCATAGGTTCATAAGGTCATGGGAGCAAAATTAGGCCATTCGGCCCATCACGTCTACTCCGTCATTAAATCATGGCTGAACTAGCTCTCCCTCTCGCCCCCATTCTCCTGCCTTCTCCACATAACCCCTGACACCCGTACTGATCAAGAATCTGTCAACCTCCGTCTTAAAAACACCCAACGACTTGGCCTCCATTGCCGTCTGTGGCAATGAATTCCACGTCTTACTAAAGAAATTTCTCCTCAACTCCTTACTAAAGGTGCGCCCTTTAATTCTGAGGCTGCGCCTTCTGGTCCTAGACTCTCCCACTAGTGGAAACATCCTCTCCACATTCACTCTATCCAGGCCTTTCACTGTTTGGTAAGTTTCAATGAGGTCCCCACTCATCCTTCTGCACTCCAGCGAGTACAGGCCCAGTGCCGTCAAATGGCTTTAGAGATAGAGCACGGAAGCCTTTGGCCTTTGGCCCAGCGAGTCCGTGCTGACCAACGATCACCCTGTCCACTATCACCATCCTGCACACCAGGGGCGATTTTTTTAAACAGTTATTTTTTAACCAAAGCCAATTAACGTCCTTGTACGTCTTTGGAGGAAACCCATGCGGTCATAGGGAGAACGTGCAAACTCCGTACAGACAGCACCCGTAGTCAGGGTTGACCCGGGTCTCTGGCGCTGTGAGGCAGCAACTCTACCGCTGCGCCACCGTGCTGCCCGTCATAGAATCACACGCCACGGAAACATAGAAACATAGAAACATAGACAATTGGTGCAGGAGTAGGCCATTCGGCCCTTCGAGCCTGCACCACCATTCAATATGATCATGGCTGATCATCCAACTCAGTATCCTGTACCTGCCTTCTCTCCATACCCCTTGATCCCTTTCGCCACATCTAACTCCCTCTTAAATATAGCCAATGAACTGGCCTCAACTACCCTCTGTGGCAGAGAATTCCACAGATTCACCACTCCCTGTGTGAAAAATGTTTTTCTCATCTCGGTCCTAAAAGACTTCCCCCTTATCCTTAAACTGTGACCCCTTGTTCTGGACTTTCCCAACATCGGGAACAATCTTCCTGCATCTAGCCTGTCCAACCCCTTAAGAATTTTGTAAGTCTCTATAAGATCCCCCCTCAATCTTCTAAATTCTAGTGAGTACAAGCCGTCTATCCAGTCTTTCTTCATATGGAAGTCCTGCCATCCCAGGAATCAGTCTGGTGAACCTTCTCTGTACTCCCTCTATGGCAAGAATGTCTTCCTCGGGCCTTTCATGACTATACAGGCTGGACGGGCGTGAGAGGTCTCCAAAGAGTCGTAGCGTCTTTCCAATGGATTCTCAACGTGTTGAAATTTTCGGCAACCTATGACGGGTGCCGGCGGCCACCTGTAAAGGTCACGTAAGGCCATCCCTGGGATGGCGGGACTGTCATATGAGGAAAGATTGAAAAGATTAGGCTTGTATTCACTGGAGTTTAGAAGGATGAGGGGGGATCTTATAGAAACATATAAAATTATAAAAGGACTGGACAAGCTAGATGCAGGAAAAATGTTCCCAATGTTGGGCGAGTCCAGAACCAGGGGCCACAGTCTTAGAATAAAAGGGAGGTCATTTAAGACTGAGGTGAGAAAAAACGTTTTCACCCAGAGAGTTGTGAATTTATGGAATTCCCTGCCACAGAGGGCAGCGGAGGCCAAGTCACTGGATGGATTTAAGAGAGAGTTAGATAGAGCTCTAGGGGCTAGTGGAGTCAAGGGATATGGGGAGAAGGCAGGCACGGGTTATTGATCGGGGATGATCAGCCGTGATCACAATGAATGGCGGTGCTGGCTCGAAGGGCCGAATGGCCTCCTCCTGCACCTATTTTCTATGTCTCTATGTAACTAAGTGGGACAGGCCCTTTATTTGTATGACCAACTTGGCGAATGAAATTCCTCGTATGTTGCAAAACACACTTGGCTAATAAAGTATTATTGTGGTTGTGATTCCTCAAGCTGAAGGAGGGCCCCGACGCAAAACGTCACCCATTCCCTTCTCTCCAGAGATGCTGCCTGTCCCGCTGAGTAAAGGGCCTGTCCCACCAGCATCGGACTCCATGCGATGAACGCGATCAAACTAGAAGCGGGGGCTGCGCGGAGGTCGGGTGATCCCCTGTACAGGGCCGTTCCCCCCAGCATGCGCCTGCATGCGGCAAGCGCGACCAAACCGGCAGCGAGGGCCGCGCGGAGGTCGGGTGAGTGGCGCAACGCAGCGCAAAGTGAGGCGAACTTGGAGCGAAGTCTTAAAGGTAAGTTCGCCAGGACAGAGAGGGGCACACAGAGAGGGGCACAGAGGCACACACACACAGAGGGCCACGGAGCCACACACATAGAGGGTCACGGAGGCACCTACAGAGAGGGTTCACGGAGGCACGACGTCGAGGCGGTGTGTAATGCGTCGAGGCGACTGCGAGCCGACAAGCCGTTGCCGCGCGGAATTTTTGAACACGGTCAGTTTTTCGGAGCCCCGCGCGATGTCGGGACGAACTCTGCACAATTCCGCACGGCTCCGGCGATCGAAGTGGGAGCGGCCCCGCGACGCCGGACTGCTCAAGCGACCACGTTAGGTTGCGCTAATCGCATAGAGTTGCATGCTGGTGGGACAGACCCTCTACTCCAGCATTTTGTGTCTGGAACCAGGGGGATGTTTTTTCACGTGGGCAATGGGAAATCTAGAACGCCGTTGGGCAGAAGGTTTTGTAAGTTTACCGGTCAAACAGTCGCCAAAAAGATGCTTCAGAACGCCTTTGTGAGTGGTGGTGCAGCGGTTGAGTTGACCCCTTACAGGCCTTGCAGCGCCAGAGCCCCGGGCCGACCCTGACCACGGGCGCTGTCAGTACGGAGTCCGCACGCTCTCCCCGTGACCTGCGTGGGTTTTCTCCGAGATCTCCGGTTTCCCCCCACACTCCAAAGACGTGCAGGATTGTAGGTTTGGTTTTTTTTGTTTTTTTCTTAATATATATTTTTATTAGCGTAAGTAAGCAGTGAATTATCAAACACATATTGTAGGTATGTTGCAAAACTTACCTTGAGCAGCGCTGCAGTTCTGCCGCTCCCCGTCTGCGCGACTTTGGCGCCTTTCAGAGGGGGGCGGGCTTAAAGTGCCGTTTTTCAACAGCCTGGGATAATCGACGAATGTCGGGCGATTTAGTTGCGGAAGAAAAATCGCTCCGACATTTCATGAATGAAGGTATTTTTAAATTACTCTAAATTATTTATTAACTAGAGTAATTTAAAAATCACCTTCAAAAGCCGTGAGCACCGACAACCGGAAGGATTTTGCGTACGGGAGAAAAAAAGGTAAATAGTTTATTTTTATATTAAAAGTTGGTTTTTCGGGAGGCTTTAATAATATTTTTATGTTGCGAAATGGGGTCCCAAAAAATGTATGAACAAACAGTATTTTTCCTCCCGACTTCACTGGTAACCGCAACGTTCCAATCCACCGCATTCCACTAAAACCCACTTGCTAGTTGATTTAAATGGCCATTAATTTACAGGAATCAAACACTAAATTCCTTCCATTTGGCCCAGAAATTCATGAAAATTAGATTTATAAATTATGTTATATTGTGGATTATTGTGTGAATGTTATTTGGACACTTAGGCAATTTTAAAAAAGTTTATCTTTTCTTAAGAAATGGATAGATGTTTAGATCTACTCATTGAATTTTGTAATTAGCTACAATTAGATAACTAACTAACTATATGCTTTAATTTCAGGTCATCCAAGTAAGATTGTTTCATATTTGTTTCAGAATGCTTCAATCTATAATAACTGAAAATTTCATTGAGTTCTCTTAATTTTTAAGAAAGTTATGGGCTTTTAACTGTTCTAGATCACAGCTTTTAAGTTAAGTCAATTGAAAGGCAATGGGGAACAAGATGCTAATTTCCGAGTATGAAAATGGCCATAACTTTCTTAATACTGAAGATATGAAAGTGAATTAGGTGTCAAATTAAACTTCTTTTTATGCTTTATCTGATGGGATAAATTGCAGACTTGATTTTTTAAATCTCACAATTTTGTAACATTGCCACGTATTGTGATAGCAATATTTCGTGTACAGCAATCATACATTATTAATATTATCAAATGAATCATATTGTCTCTAATATTTTTTTTTTAATAAAGAGAGAAAAATAAAGTAAATACCAAAGTGAAATCATAGAGAATGGAATCATTTACCATTAATACGTCATTGGCGATAAGATCAAGGAATATAGAATATAACTTTTCATCTAGTCCTGAGTCCAAGTTACAGATAGGGTTCCCCGCTGAACCGATCTACCCCTTTAAATAATCAATGAAAGAAGACCATATTCTAACGAAAGCTTCTTGTTTGTCCAAATCTAATTCCTTCCCGGTGTAGGGTCTCCGATATATCTGTAATCCACATTTTAATTGTGCGGGGTATAGGGCCTTTCCAAAATTTTAATATTAATTTCTTCCCAGTTATTATACTGTAATCTAGGAAATTTCTTTGGCTTGTTGTAAGTGTTAAACTTTTGTTCTGATATTCCAAGCATTATTAATTTTGAGTCCGGGTCCAATTTGGTATTAATAACTCCAGAAGTTATTCTAAAAATCTCAAGTCCAGAAATTCTTAATTTTTACACAATTTGCAAAAGTGTGTGTTAAATTAGCCTCAGGGTTGTAGGTTAATTGGCATGTTGTGAATGTTGAAAAGCATTGTCTCCAGTGTGTAGGATAGTGTTAGTGAGCTGGTCGGTGTGGACTCGGTGAGGTAAAATACCTCTTTCCACGCTGTAGCTCTAAAGTCTATATTCTAAAGTCTAACAATTACTGTTTCAGTTTCAGTTTATTGTCACATGTACCGAGGTACAGTGAAAAGCTTTTGTTGCGTGCTAACCAGCCAGCGGAAAGACAACACATGATTACAATCGATTACAATCGACTCGGCTTGTACTCGACTGATTCCTGGGATGGAAGGACTTCCATACGAAGAAAGACTGGATAGACTCGGCTTGTACTCGACTGATTCCTGGGATGGAAGGACTTCCATACGAAGAAAGACTGGATAGACTCGGCTTGCACTCGACTGATTCCTGGGATGGCAGGACTTCCATACGAAGAAAGACTGGAGAGACTCGGCTTGCACTCGCTGGAATTTAGAAGATTGAGGGGGGATCTTATAGAGACTTACAAAATTCTTAAGGGGTTGGACAGGCTAGATGCAGGGAGATTGTTCCCGATGTTGGGGAAGTCCAGAACAAGGGGTCACAGTTTAAGGATAAGGGGGAAGTCTTTTAGGACCGAGATGAGAAAATCATTTTTCACACAGAGAGTGGTGAATCTCTGGAATTCTCTGCCACAGAAGGTAGTCTGAGGCCAGTTCGTTGGCTATATTTAAGAGGGAGTTAGATGTGGCCCTTGTGGCTAAAGGGATCAGGGGGTATGGGAGAAGGCAGGTACGGGATACTGAGTTGGATGATCAGCCATGATCATATTGAATGGCGGTGCAGACTCGAAGGGCCGAATGGCCTACTCCTGCACCTATTGTCTATGTTTCTATGTTTCTATGATCCATTTACAGTGTAGAGATACATGATAAGGGAATGATGTATAGTGCAAAGCAAATAAGTTCATTGGCCAAGTGTTCACATACAAGGAATTTGCCTTGGTGCTCCGTCCACAAGTAACAACATGACGTACAGTGACAGTTACGAATGACTCAGAAAACACTAAACATTAATAATAATAAGACATTAATGATAAAACACCATTGATCAAGCATGTGAACCAACACAATACCAGATCAAAGGGAGGCTGCAGATTTTTGGCTGTTGAGTAGAGCAACTACTCGTGGGTAAAAACTGTTTTTGTGTCCGGCTGTGGCAGCTTTGACAGTCCGGAGTCGCCTTCCAGAGGGAAGTGATTCAAAGAGTTTGTGGCCAGGGTGAGAGGGGTCAGAGATGATCTTGCCCGCTCGCTTCCTGGCCCTTGCAGTGTGCAGTTCATCAAAGCCAGCAAGGCCCAATGATAGAGGAATTTAAGGAAGAACTGCAGGTGCTGGAAAAACCGAAGGTGGACAAAAATGCTGGAGAAACTCAGCGGGTGCAGCAGCATCTATGGAGCGGAGGAATAGGTGACGTTTCGGGTCGAGTCCTTTCTTCAGGGTGGGGCGGGGGGGGGCGGGAAGAAGAAAGGAAGAGGCGGAGACTGTGGGCTGTGGGAGAACTGGGAAGGGGAGGGGAAGGAGGGGGGAAGCAGGGACTACCTGACTCTAGGAAGAATTTAAGAGGAATTTAAGAAGATCTTTTGTTAACGGAAGCAAAGGGGTTGAGATGTCAGAGTGCGAAGCGAATATAATATGTGTTTGTACAACTGCTTCTGTGGCGGGCTCGCAGATAGTCACCTGACTTGGGCGGCATCTATCCGTGTTCTCCACAGATGCTGCCTGACCCGCTGAGTTACTCCAGCACTCTGTGAAACGTCACCTATCCATGTTCTCCACAGATGCTACCTGACCCGCTGAGTTACTCCAGCACTCTGTGAAACGTCACCTATCCACGTTCTCCACAGATGCTGCCTGACCCGCTGAGTTACTCCAGCACTCTGTGAAACGTCACCTATCCCTGTTCCCCACAGATGCTGCCTGAGCTTGCAGGCTGTGTGGGAAGGGACTGCAGAGGCTGCCTGCTGGTTTTAAACTGGAGATAGACACAAAAAGCTGGAGTCAGTCAGCGGGCCAGGCGGCATCTCTCTGGAGGGAAGGAAGGGGCGACGTTTTGGGCCGAGTAGGTGGATTGGGGAGCGGATGCAAAAGCGGGGGGGGGGGGGGGGCTACGAGGGGGCTCGGTGGTAGACCGAGAAGGGAGGGGGGCCTGCTTCCGTCCTGCGATCCATTCACAAATGTGCAGAATAATATCACGGGACAGGTTTGGAATTACATCAGGGGGAACAGCTGCTGAAGAGAACACATGGAGCATAATGTACAAGAACCGCCCCCCCCCCCAAAAAAAACACTGGATGGTTTCAATGTCGATTAGATCATCTCATGAATTTTGGAGCCACACGAAGGGAAAAAAAACAGCTGATTCATTCATTTGCAGTTCGGGTGACTCATCAACTTCCACTTGTTAAATGTCAATGATGCAATCGCCAATATCTCCGTCGCCTGCTGCGCTCCCACACCATCAGTGGGTGCATTTACTCAATACGCCACCAAGTGACCTTCGGAGTCAACTTGTTGGGCGCGGGTTTGTGAAATCGCCTCGGCGCGCTCTCCTTCCCTTCCCCCTCGAACAAAGGATCTGAGATGAAGTGGTGGGAATGAGAGAATTTGACATTAATCCAGGCGGATTTTTTTTCCCCGTAATCATCCGCGCCCGCCGAGCGCCCAACCTGCCCGTCGAGCCCCGCCTCCCGCGTAAAGCCGCCGGCACGGTTACACGCGAACACGTTTACGGAAGAACGGCAGATGCTGGAAAAATCGAAGGCAGACGCAAATGCTGGGGAGACTCAGCGGGCGAGACATCCCAGCGCGGAAACAGGCCCTTCGGCCCAACTCGCCCACACCGGCCAACTGCACCAGTCCCACCTGCCCGTGCGCGTTTGGCCCCTATCCCTCCAAACCTGTCCTATCCATGTATCTGTCCAACTGTTTCTTAAACGTTGGGATAGTCCCGGCCTCAACTACCTCCTCTGGCAGCTCATTCCATACACCCACCACCCTCTGTGTGAAAAAGTTACCCCTTCAAGATTCCTATTAAATCTTTTCCCCTTCACCTTGAACCTATGTCCTCTTGTTCCTTGATTCTGGGAAAGAGACTCGGTGCATCTACCCGATCTATTCCCCTCATGATTTTTATGTACCTCAATAGGATCACCTTTCATGGGATGTCAGGACTTCCATATGAGGAAAGACTGGATAGACTCGGCTTGTACTCGCTGGAATTTAGAAGATTGAGGGGGGATCTTATAGAAACTTACAAAATTCTTAAGGGGTTGGACAAGCTCGATGCTGGAAGATTGTTCCCGATGTTGGGGAGGTCCAGAACAAGGGGTCACAGTCTAAGGATAAGGGGGAATTCCTTTAGGACCGAAATGAGGAAAACATTCTTTACACAGAGAGTGGTGAGTCTCTGGAATTCTCTGCCACAGAAGGTAGTTGAGGCCAGTTCATTGGCTATATTTAAGATGGCGTTAGATGTGGCACTTGTGGCTAAAGGGATCAGGGGGTATGGAGAGAAGGCAGGTACGGGATACTGAGTTGAATGATCAGCCATGATCACTTTGAATGGTGGTGCTGGCTCGAAGGGCCGAATGGCCTACTCCTGCACCTATTTTCTATGTTTCTATGTTCTATGTTTCATCCTCCAAGTAATAGAGACCCAGCCTACTCAACCTCTCCCTGTAGCTCACACCCTCTAGCCTTGGCAACATCCTCGTAGATCTTCTCTGTACCCAGCTTGATAACATACTTCCTATAACATGGTGCCCAGAACTGAACACACTATTCTAAAGGCGGCCTCAACAACGTCTTATGCAACTGCAACATGACCTCCCTATGTCTATACACAGGTGTACTGGTGTATTAGGGGCACTATCTGCCGCTTTGGTGACCCTTAGATTATCCTTGATCAGACTTTGCTGGCTTGTCCTAGCAATAGTTAATTCCCAGGATGGCGGGACTGTCATATGCTGAGAGAATGGAGCAGCTGGGCTTGTACACTCTGGAGTTTAGAAGAATGAGAGGGGATCTCATTGAAACATATAAGATTGTTAAGGGTTTGGACACGCTAGAGGCAGGAAACATGTTCCCGATCTTGGGGGAGTCCAGAACCCGAGGCCACAGTTTAAGAATAAGGGGTAAGCCATTTAGAACGGAGACGAGGAAACACTTTTTCACACACAGAGTGGTGAGTCTGTGGAATTCTCTGCCTCAGAGGGCGGTGGAGGCCGGTTCTCTGGATACTTTCAAGAGAGAGCTAGATAGGGCTCTTAAAGATAGCGGAGTCAGGGGATATGGGGAGAAGGCAGGAACGGGGAACTGATTGGGGATGATCAGCCATGATCACATTGAATGGCGGTGCTGGCTCGAAGGGCCGAATGGCCTACTCTTGCACCTATTGTCTATTGTTTATATTTAAGAGGGAGTTAGATGTGGCCCTTGTGGCTAAGGGGTTCAGAGGGTATGGAGAGAAGGCAGGTACGGGATACTGAGTTGGATGATCAGCCATGGTCATATTGAATGGCGGTGCAGGCTCGAACGGCCAAATGGCTGACTCCTGCACCTATTTTCTATGTTGTCTATTGTCTAATAAACGTTATTCCCTTGTCATGTATCCGTGCACTGTGAATCGCCTCGGTCTGAAGAAGGGTCTGGAGCCGAAACGTCACCCATTCCTTCTCTCCGGAGATGCTGCCCGTCCCGCTGAGTTACCCCAGCACTTTGTGTCTGACTTTGCTCGACTGCAATCTTGTTGGCTGGACGGCACGCAACCAAAGCTTTTCCCTGTGCCTCGGTACACGAGACGACAAGCTAAACTGAAACTGAGCTCTCATGGTGAATGATAGGTGGCCGATTAGGAAAAGGGGAGATGCAGCGCGACCTGGGTGTCATGGTACACCAGTCATTGAAAGTAGGCATGCAGGTGCAGCAGGCAGTGAAGAAAGCCAATGGTATGTTAGCTTTCATAGCAAAAGGATTTGAGTATAGGAGCAGGGAGCTTCTACTTCAGTTGTATAGGGTCTTGGTGAGACCACACCTGGAGTATTGCGTACAGTTCTGGTCTCCAAATCTGAGGAAGGGCATTATTGCTATAGAGGGAGTGCAGAGAAGGTTCACCAGACTGATTCCTGGGATGTCAGGACTGTCTTAAGAAGGACTGGATAGACTCGGTTTATACTCTCTAGAAGTTAGGAGATTGAGAGGGGATCTTATAGAAACTTACAAAATTCTTAAGGGGTTGGACAGGCTAGATGCAGGAAGATTGTTCCCGATGTTGGGGAAGTCCAGAACAAGGGGTCACAGCTTAAGGATAAGGGGGAAATCCTTTAGGACCGAGATGAGAAGGACTTTTTTCACACAGAGAGTGGTGGGTCTCTGGAGCTCTCCTAGCCACAGAGGGTAGTTGAGGCCAGTTCATTGGCTATATTTAAGAGGGAGTTAGATGTGGCCCTTGTGGCTAAGGGGATCAGAGGGTATGGAGAGAAGGCAGGTACGGGATACTGAGTTGGATGATCAGCCATGATCATATTGAATGGCGGTGCAGGCTCGAAGGGCCGAATGGCCTACTCCTGCACCTAATTTATATGTTTCTATGTTTCTATGATAGGGTCCTGGTGACAGTGTTGCAGAGCAGAGGATCGAGGAACGCAGATACATAGTTTCCTGAATGTGGCACCACAGATAGATAGGATAGTGAAGTAGGCTTTTGGCTCATTGACATTCATCAGACAAGGTACTGTATAACGAAGTTGGGATGTTATGTTGGGATATCGATGCCCCCCCAGCAGCTCGTCAGTCCTTTCTCCTTTTTTGTTATTTTCAGTGCGTCTAAATGAATGTTTTAATGTTTCTCAGTACGTCTTATGTGGGGGGGGGGGGGGGGGGGGGTGATAGAGTAGCAATGTTACAAAATTTTGAGATTTTAAAAATCAAGTCTGCAATTTATCCCATCAGATAAAGCATGAAAAGAAGTTTAATTTGACACCTAATTCACTTTCATATCTTCAGTATTAAGAAAGTTATGGCCATTTTCATACTCGGAAATTAGCATCTTGCTCCCCATTGCCTTTCAATTGACTTAACTCAAAAGCTGTGATCTAGAACAGTTAAAAGCCCATAACTTTCTTAAAAATTAAGAGAACTCAATGAAATTTTCAGTTATTATAGATTGAAGCATTCTGAAACAAATACGAAACAATCTTACTTGGATGACCTGAAATTAAAGCATATAATTAGTTAGTTATCTAATTGTAGCTAATTACAAAATTCAATGAGTAGATATAAACATCTATCCATTTCTTAAGAAAAGGTAAACTTTTTTAAATTGCCTAAGTGTCCAAATAACATTCACTCCGACGCACCCGCTACGTACGTTCTACGTGTTTACCGCGAGTTTGATTTTTTTTAAAACTCGGGAGAGCTCTTGGTTAAACTTGTACAGTGGGACAGCCCCTTTACTCCAGCATTTTGTGTCTGTCCTCTGTCTGCAAGCCGTGGCTGAGTGAACTGTGAGTCCACAAAACGTGGCTGAGTGAACTGTGAGTCCACAAGACGTGGCTGAGTGAACTGTGAGTCCACAAAACGTGGCTGAGTGAACTGTGAGTCCACAAGACGTGGGTGAGTGAACTGTGAGTCCACAAGACGTGGCTGAGTGAACTGTGAGTCCACAAGATGTGGCTGAGTGAACTGTGAGTCCACAAGACGTGGGTGAGTGAACTGTGAGTCCACAAAACGTGGCTGAGTGAACTGTGAGTCCACAAGACGTGGCTGAGTGAACTGTGAGTCCGCAAGACGTGGCTGAGTGAACTGTGAGTCCACAAGACGTGGATGAGTGAACTGTGAGTCCACAAGACGTGGCTGAGTGAACTGTTTATCTTTGGTATAAACTAGCATCTGCAGTTCTTTGTATTTACACTGTATTTTTTTTGCTTTTCACACATTCCCGTAAAAAAATCCATCTTCAAAGAGTGTGGCTAGCGGTTTTTGTTTACCAGACCGACGTATGAATTAAAGAACGCCTTCGTGAAAAGGGACGTTTTATGAGCCTTTCCCTAATGAGATGAAATGGACAGGGTTCAGGGCAAAACACCAGTGATCGTGTATGTTCTGGAGAACACATGCGCTTGGTAAACTTTTACGACCTTTATTGTTCTATGTGTGGAGTCAGCAAGTATACTTTGGTGGGGGGGTGGGAGGGGGGAGCATGCTCAGATTCACAAACACCTTCTAGACATCATTGTGAGCGACTTTGGGCATCGTATCTGAGCAATGGCCTGTTGTCATTATCATAGGAAGAAATAGGTGCAGGGGCCGCAGTCTTAGAATAAAGGGGACGTCATTTAAGACTGTGGTGAGAAAAAAACTTTTTTTACACAGAGAGTTGTGAATTTGTGGAATCCCCTGCCACAGAGGGCAGTGGAGGCCAAGTCACTGGATGGATTTAAGAGAGAGTTAGATAGAGCTCTAGGGGCTAGTGCATATGGGAGAAGGCAGGCACGGGTTATTGATTGGGGACGATCAGCCATGATCACAATTAATGGCGGTGCTGGCTCGAAGGGCCGAATGGCCTCCTCCTGCAGCTACTTTCTATGTTTCTATGTTTCTATGTAGGAGGCCATTCCACAAATTCACAACTCTCTGGGTGATTACGTTTTTTTCTCACCTCAGTCTTAAATGACCTCCACTTTATTCTAAGACTGTGTGGGCCCTGGTTCTGGAGTCGCCCAACATTGGGAACATTTTTCCTGCATCTAGGTTGTCCAGTCCTTTTATAATTTTATATGTTTCTATAAGATCCCCCCCCTCATCCTTCCAAACATCAGTGAATACAAGCCTAGTCTTTTCAATCTTTCCTCATATGACAGTCCCGCCATCCCAGGGATCAATCGCGTGAACCGACGCTGCACTGCCTCAATCACAAGGATGTCCTTCCTCAAATTAGGAGACCAAAACTGTACGCAATACTCCAGATGTGGTCTCACCAGAGCCCTATACCATGCTCCGCTGTAGCATCTTTGATTACAACACAGCATACAAGCCTGACACAAAATACTATATATCTGGAATCTTGAGCAAAACACAGAATGCTGGAGTAACTCAGCGGGACAGGCAGCATCTCTCGTGAGCTCAGTCTGAAGCAGGGGCGAGACCCGAAACATCACCCAGATGCTGCATGACCCACTGAGTTACTCCAGCATTTTGTGTCTACCTTCAATTTTACCAGAATCCGAAGTTCTCTCTTAGTCCTTTATCATCCTTACTTTTTCTTTTGCATATCCTTCATTCATTGCCCTTTACTTCTCTATATCATCACCTATATCTCTCGTTTCACCTGTCGTTAACCAGCCTGAAGACGTTTAAGAATAAGGGGTAAGCCATTTAGAACGGAGACGAGGAAACACTTTGTCTCACAGAGGGTTGTGAGTCTGTGGAATTCTCTGCCCCAGAGGGCGGTGGAGGCCGGTTCTCTGGATACTTTTAAGTGAGCGTTAGAAACATAGAAACATAGAAAGTAGGTGCAGGAGTAGGCCATTCGGCCCTTCGAGCCAGCACCGCCATTCAATATGATCATGGCTGATCATCCAACTCAGTATCCCGTACCTGCCTTCTCTCCATACCCTCTGATCCCCTTAGCCACAAGGGCCACATCTAACTCCCTCTTAAATATAGCCAATGAACTGGCCTCAACTACCTTCTGTGGCAAAGAGTTCCAGAGACTCGCCACTCTCTGTGTGAAAAAAGTCTTTCTCATCTCGGTCTTAAAGGATTTTCCCCTTATCCTTAAGCTGTGACCCCTTGTCCTGGACCTCCCCAACATCGGGAACAATCTTCCTGCATCTAGCCTGTCCAACCCCTTAAGAATTTTGTAAGTTTCTATAAGATCCCCTCTCAATCTCCTAAATTCTAGAGAGTATAAACCGAGTCTATGCAGTCTTTGTTCATAAGACAGTCCTGACACCCCAGGAATCAGTCTGGTGAACCTTCTCTGCACTCCCTCCATGGCAATAATGTCCGTCCTCAGATTTGGAGACCAGAACTGTACGCAATACTCTAGGTGTGGTCTCACCAAGATGGGGCTCTTGAAGATAGCGGAGTCAGGGGATACGGGGAGAAGGAAGGAACGGGGTACTGATTGGGGATGATCAGTCATGATCACTTTAAATGGCGGTGCTGGCTCGAAGGGCCGAATGGCCTACTCCTGCACCTATTGTCTATTGTCTGTGGACTTGACCCGAATCGTCACCTGTTCCTTCCCTCCAGAGATGTGAGGCAGCAACTCTATACTACTTATTTACAATGGATAAAATAGATAAAAGGATAAATAGACAACGGTGGCAGCCCATTACATGGCATTCAGGAGTCTGATGGCTCGTGGGAAGAAGCTGTTGCAGAACCTTGATGTTCTGCTCCTTATGCTGCGATATCTTTTGCCCGAGGGCAGCAGTGTGAACAGTCCGTGATGGAGATGTGTGGGGTCTTTTATAATACTGCTGGCCTTAGACACGCAACGTTTGGTCGCAATGTCCCCGATTGAGGGGAGAGAGGTCCCGATGATTTTTTTCCGCTGTCCTCACCACTCTCTGCACAGACTTCCAGTCGGAGGCTCTACAGTCCCCAAACCAGACAGAGTTACAGCTGGTCAGAATACTCTCTATGGTGCCCCTGTAGAAAGTGGTGAGGATGGGATGGGGGAGGTGAGCTCTTCTCATCCGGCGCAGAAAGTGCAACCGCTGCTGAGCTCTCTTAACTGTTGATGAGATGTAGTGAGGAAGGCAAACTCAGTGCTAGCATTTATTTCACGAGGGCTTGTGTACAAAAACATGGATGTAACGCTGAGGCTCTATAAGGCGCTGGTCAGGCCACATTTGGAATATTGTGAGCAATTGTGGGCCCCATATCTGAGGAAGGATGTGTTGGCTCTGGAGAGGGTCCAGAGGAGGTTTTACAAGAATGATCCCAGGAATGAGTGGGTTAACGTACGATGAGAGTTAGTCGGTACTGGGCCTGTACTCGCTGGAGTTTAGAAGAATGAGGGGGGACTGCATTGAAATTTACAGAATAGTGAAAGGCCTGGAAAGTTCCCTTCTTCTTCTTGCATCCGTTGTGCACAGCTTAAAGTTGTGGGACAACTTGCTCTATTTGATCTTGTTTGTGCACGTCGAGTTGATTGCATTAGTCGAAAACAAGGCGGACCACGTGAAGGCTGCAATCTCCACACCCCGACAGAATAGTGAAAGGCTTGGATAGAGAGGATGTGGAGAGGATGTTTCCACTAGTGGGAGAGTCTAGGACCAGAGGCCACAGCCTCAGAGTTAAAGGACGTTCCTGTAGGAAGGCGATGAGGAGGAATCTCTTTAGTCAGAGGGCCATCGGCTGCCGGGGGCTCCAGCATTAAGACCCGGAACGGGGCCTTTCATCGCCCGGCGCGGCTTTAACGGCCATGGGACTTGCCATCGCCCGCCAGGGGCTTTAACATCGGGAGAAGAATGGAACACAGTGGAGAGACAATGACTTTGCCGTCCATCACAGTGAGGAGGAGATTCACTGTGGTGCATGTTTGTGTAAATTGTGTTGGTGTGTGTCTTGGTTTTTTTCTTGTTGTGTGACTGCAGAAACCAAATCTCGTTTGAACTTCATTTGAGGTTCAAATGACAATAAATAATTGTAAGTATGCATGTGAATCTGTGGACTTCTTTGCCACAGAAGGCTGTGGACGCCAAGCCAGTGGATACATTTAAGGCAGAGATAGATAGATTCTTGATTCTAGTTCGGTGTCAGAGGTTATGGGGAGAAGGCAGGAGAATGGAGTTAGGAGGGAGAGATAGATCAGCCATGATTTACAATAGACAATAGACAATAGGTGCGGGAGTAGGCCATTCGGCCCTTTGAGCGAGACTTTGATTCAATGTGATCATGGCTGATCATCCCCAATCAGTACCCCGTTCCTGCCTTCTGCCCATATCCCCTGACTCCGCTATCTTTAAGAGCCCTATCTAGCTCTCTCTTGAAAGCATCCAGCCTTCTCCCCATATCCCCTGACTCCGCTATCTTTAAGAGCCCTACTAGCTCTCTCTTGAAAGTATCCAGAGAACCGGCCTCCACCGCCCTCTGAGGCAGAGAATTCCACAGACTCACAACGCTCTGTGAGAAAAAGTGTTTCCTCGTCTCCGTTCTAAATGGCTTACCCCTTTTTCTTAAACTGTGGGCCCTGGTTCAGGACTCCCCCAACACCGGGAACATGTTTCCTGCCACTAGCGTGTCCAAATCCTTAATAATTTTATATGTTTCAATAAGATCCCCTCTCATCCTTCTAAACTCCAGAGTACAGAAGAATGGGGAGAAGGCAAGAGAATGGTGTTAGGAGGTAGAGTGGTGGAGTAGACTTGATGGGCCGAATGGCCTCATTCTGCTCCAATCACCTATGAACATGCACCTGCACTTGAGTCTGAAGGTGGGTCCCAAACCCAAACCGTCACCGAGCCACGTTGTCCAGAGACGTTCCCCGACCCGCTGAGTTTCTCCAGCACTTTGTGCCTATGTTTGGTATAAACCAGCATCTGCAGTTCCTCTTTATTCCATGCGCCTGTACTCCCAGGTTTCCCATTTAGTTTTAGTTTTAGAGCATCAGCGTGGAATCGTGCTTCTTCATTACTACGTGTGATGTCACCTTCGGGGCGCGACGTCCTTGCACCGCCAAGATCCCCCGGTAGATCGGTGGCGTAGTGGCAGAGCTGCAGCGCGGCACGGTGGCCCAGCGGTAGTTGCTGCCTCGCCCCACCGGAGACCCAAGTTCGATCCTGGCCATGGGCGCTGTCTGTACGGAGTCTGCACGTTCTCCCCGTGACCCGCGTGGGTTTTCGTCGAGATCAATGATTTCCCCCCCCCCCCCCCCGGCCTGTTTCCTTTATCATCGATACTTTTTTGCATATCTTTCATTCATTGTTCTTTATCTCTCCACATCACCGTCTATATCTCTCGTTTCCCTGATCCTTGACCAGTCTGAAGAAGGGTCTCGACCCGAAACGTCGCCTATCTCCTTCGCTCCTTAGATGCTGCTGCACCCGCTGAGTTTCTCCAGCTTTTTGTGTAACCCTCGATTCTCCAGCATCTGCAGTTCCTTCTTTAACACTCAGAGATATTGGAGTTTGCAAAGGAGTGCAGATATAATTGAAGGCAGTGGGGGCCGATTCACTGGATGTCAACAAAATAGAGAGAGTACAGAGGAGATTTACTAGAATGTTGCCTGGGTTCCAGCAACTAAGTTACAGAGAAAGGTTGAACAAGTTAGGTCTTTATTCTTTGGAGCGCAGAAGGTTAAGGGGGGACTTGATTGAGGTCTTTAAAATGATGAAAGGGATAGACAGAGTTGACGTGGATAAGCTTTTCCCATTGAGGGTAGGGAAGATTCAAACAAGAGGGCATGACATGAGAATTAAGGGACAGAAGTTTAGGGGTAACATGAGGGGGAACTTCTTTACTCAGAGAGTGGTGGCTGTGTGGAATGAGCCTCCTGTGGAAGTGGTGGAGGCAGGATCGATTTTAACATTTAAAAGTAAAGTGGATAGGTATATGGACGGGAAGGGAATGGAGGGGTATGGTCTGAGTGCAGGTAGACGGGACTTGGGGAAAATAAATGGTCGGCACGGACTGGAAGGGCCGAGAGGGCCTGTTTCCGTGCTGAAATTGTTATATGGTTATAAGTGCAAATTATAAGTGGATCAATTGCCTTGGTGTAAGTGCAAGTTGTCCCTAGCGTGTGTAAGGTAGTGGTAATGTGTGGGCATCGCTGGAACGTGCGGACTCGGTGAGTTGAACGGCCTGTTTCCGGGCTGTCACAGAAGGCAGTGGAGGCCGATTCACTGGATGTTTTCAAGAGGGAGTTAGGTTTAGCTCTATGGACAGGGGGTCGGCAACCTTCGACTCCCGGCCCTAATGCGGCCCGTAACCCGAAACCATCCGGCCCGCAGGCGGAGTTCTTCGCCGTAATTATCACGCGCGCTGAGCGCTTCCCCGAGCGCGGCCCGAGCTCTGTCTGTACCGCCTCCTGCGCAAAGCCGCCGACACGGCCCCGCACCTTCTGTGAACACGTTGAAGAAAGAACGGCAGATGCTGGAAAAATCGAAAGGCAGACAAAAGTGCTGGAGAAACTCAGCGGGATGAGACATGCGAGGATCGCTCACCTGCTGAGTTTCTCCAGCACTTTTGTCTACCTTTCGTGAACACGTGGTTTGATGCCTGCCATCCGGGGCGGGATCTTTGCGTACACGTGAGAGATGTGGCCCGCCGTCCGCTCACAGACATGCGTCCCGAACAAGGTTGCCCATCCCTGTCTTAGGACCAACGGAATCAAGGGATATGGGGGGGGGGGGGGGGAGAAAGCAGGAACGGGGTACTGATTTTAGATGATCAGCCATGATCACATTGAATGGCGGTGCTGGCTGGAAGGGCCGAATGGCCTACTCCTGCACCTATGTTTCTATGTTTCTATCCAGGCAGCTCTGCACGCCTCTTGGTGCCCCGCTGTACGTCTGTGGGAAACGTTGCCAGGCGCTGGCACTGCGAGTGGGCAGATGGGACAAGAGCGGGTCTTGCAGAACAGCCTGTGCCAGCTGGATGGGGGCGGCAGCTGCAAATTCCTGCATCTGAGCGAGGATTCGAGCCGGAACTCCCGCGCAGCTCGCCTGCACATCTCACCGGGATCTGGGAGAACCTTCGACCCCTGCTGCAATCAGTCGGCTCATCAGATCACCCGAGGCAAGAGGAATATTATTAACATGAGGAATCGAATATAGCAGCAAAGAGGTCCTCCTGCAGTTGTACAGGGCCCCAGTGAGACCACACCTGGAGCATTGTGTGCAGTTTTGGTCCCCTAATTTGAGGAAGGATATTCTTGCTATTGAGGGAGTGCAGCGTAGGTTTACAAGGTTAATTCCCAGGATGGCGGGACTGTCATATGCTGAGAGAATGGAGCGGCTGGGCTTGTACACTCTGGAGTTTAGAAGGATGAGAGGGCATCTCATTGAAACATATAAGATTGTTAAGGGTTTGGACACGCTAGAGGCAGGAAACATGTTCCCAATGTTGGGGGAGTCCAGAACCAGGGGCCACAGTTTAAGAATAAGGAGTAAGTCATTTAGAACGGAGACGAGGAAACACTTTTTCTCGCAGAGAGTTGTGAGTCTGTGGAATTCTCTGCCTCAGAGGGCGGTGGCGGCCGGTTCTCTGGATGCTTTCAAGAGAGAGCTAGATAGGGTTCTTAAAGATAGCGGAATCAGGGGATATGGGGAGAAGGCAGGAACGGGGTACTGATTGGGGATGATCAGCCATGATCACATTGAATGGCGGTGCTGGCTCGAAGGGCCAAATGGCCTACTCCTGCACCTATTGTCTATTGTCTATTGCCTATCACATTGAATGGTGGTGCTGGCTCAAAGGGCCAAATGGCCTACTCCTGCCCCTATTGTCTATCACATTGAATGGTGGTGCTGGCTCGAACGGCCGAATGGCCTACTCCTGCCCCTAATGTCTATCTCATTGAATGGCGGTGCTGGCTCGAAGGGCCGAATGGCCTACTCCTGCTCCTATTGTCTATTGTCTATTGAGGCCCAAACGGACGCACGACTTTCCATCTGACCCGCTGGTCCAGTCGGATGCGGTGGGGGTGGGGAGATTGCAACCTTCACGTGGTCCGCCCTGTTTCGACTAATGCAATCAACTCGACGTGCACAAACGGAAGATCAAATAGGACAAGTTGTCCGACAACTTCAGGCCGTGCACGCCACAGGAACGACGAAGGAGACGGACGCGGTGATGCTGCTGCCGCTGCAGATGTGCGGGTGAATAAGGGCACATGTTGACAGGTGCATCCAGGGGTGTGTCTGAACTAACCCCACCATCGGGCCCTGGTCTGGCCCGCAGCCAGCGCCTGTTTGCACTAGACCTTGTTGTCCTGGCCCATTTGTTGCTTGGCAACTCCTCAAAAAAAAAAAAAAACTGCAGATGCAGAGAATGCACATTTATATGTGAAATAAATGGCTGCATTATTCGACACGATGGGCGGGCCAGATTTCTTTTACTGCCGCTGACGTCTTTCTTGGCACTGCCCGGACGGAGGGCCATGTTGAAAGCTCAGCACTTCAGCCACAAGCAACAGCAAAGGTGTTAACAGATTAGATAATTTGTACAAGGTGTTAGCTGAGGGATAGGTGTTGGCCAGAGGGAAGCCTGCCATTACTGCAGAGTCTCCCGTGGTTACCTGGGAAGATGATAGACAACAGACAATAGGCGCAGGAGGAGGCCATTCGGCCCTTCGACCCAGCACCGCCATTCAATGTGATCATCCCCAATCAGTACCCCGTTCCTGCCTTCTCCCCATATCCCCTGACTCCGCTATCTTTAAGAGCCCTATCTTGCTCTCTCCTGATAATATCCAGAGAACCGGCCTCCACCGCCCTCTGAGGCAGAGAATTCCACAGACTCACAACTCTCTGTGAGAAAAAATGTTTCCTCGTCTCTGTTCTAAATGGCTTAAATGTATTAAGGGACAGAGGTTTAGGGGTAACATGAGAGGGAACTTCTTTACTCAGAGAGTGGTGGCTGTGTGGAATGATCTTCCAGCAGAAGTGGTGGAGGCAGGATCGATTTTAACATTTAAAAGTAAAGTGGATAGGTATATGGACGGGAAGGGAATGGAGGGGTATGGTCTGAGTGCAGGTAGATGGGACTAGGGGAAAATAAATGGTCGGCACGGACTGGAAGGGCCAAGAAGGCCTGTTTCCGTGCTGTAATTGTTATATGGTTATATGGCTTACACCTTATTCTTAAACTCCCCTGACACCGCTATCTTTAAGAGCCCTATCTAGCTCTCTCTTGAAAATATCCAGAGAACCGGCCTCCACCGCCCACTGAGGCAGAGAATTCCACAGACTCACCACTCTCTGTGAGAAAAAGTGTTTCCTCATCTCTGTTCTAAATGGCTTACCCCTTATTCTTAAACTGTGGCCCCTGGTTCTGGACTTCCCCAACATCAGGAACATGTTTCCTGCCTCTAGCGTGTCCAAGCCCTTAACAATCTTTTATGTTTCAATGAGATCTCCTCTCATCCTTCTAAACTCCAGAGTGTACAAGCCCAGCCGCTCCATTCTCTCAGCATATGACAGTCCCGCCATCCCGGGAATTAACCTTGTAAACCTACGCTGCACTCCCTCAATAGCAAGAATGTCCTTCCTCAAATTAGGGGGCCAAAACTGCACACAATGTCGACAGTTTCTTCCCAGCTGCTATCAGGCAAATGCAGGCAGCATGGGGGGGCACGGTGGCGCAGCGGTAGAGTTGCTGCCTTACTGCGCTTGCAGCGCCAGAGACCCGCCTTGGATCCCGACTACGGGCGCACGGAGGTTGTACGTTCTCCCCGTGACCTGCGCGGGTTTCCTCCCACGCTCCAGGTTTTGTGAGTTCATTGGCTTTGGTACAAATGTGAAATTGTCCCCAGTGTGTGCAGGGTAGTGTTAGTGTGCGGGGATCGCTGGTCAGCACAGACTCGGTGGGCCGAACGGCCTGTTCCCACCCTGTATCTCAAAACTAAACTAACTTTCATATGAGGAAAGACTGGATAGACTCGGCTTGTACTCGCTGGAATTTGGAAGACTGAGGGAGGGGATCTTATAGAAACTTACACAATTCTTAAGGGGTTGGACAGGCTAGATGCTGGAAGATTGTTCTGATCTACATCGGTGAGACCAAGCGGAGGCTGGGCGATCGTTTCGCCGAACACCTCCGCTCGATCCGCAATAACCAACCCGACCTCCCGGTGGCTCAGCACTTCAACTCCCCCTCCCATTCCGTATCCGACCTCTCGGTCCTGGGCCTCCTCCACGGCCAGAGTGAGCAACACCGCAAGTTGGAGGAACAGCACCTCATATTCCGCTTGGGGAGTCTGCATCCTCTGGGCTTAAACATTGAATTTTCTCAATTCTGTTAACCCAGACTGCCCCCTCCCCTCCCCACCTCTCCCTCAGCCCTCTGGCCCTGACATTCCTTCTCCATCTTCCCCCCCCCCCCCCCCCCCCCCAGTCGCACTAGCTTCTCATTTTCACACCACAAACAGCTTACAATGGCCTGCTTCCTTTATCACCAATACTTTTTTGCATATCTTCCACTCATTGTTCCTTATCTCTCCACATCACTCGTTTCCCTGATCCCTGACCAGTCTGAAGAAGGATCTCGACCCGAAACGTCGCCTATCTCCTTCGCTCCTTAGATGCTGCTGCACCCGCTGAGTTTCTCCAGCTTTTTGTGTAACCCTCGATTCTCCAGCATCTGCAGTTCCTTCTTTAACAAGATTGTTCCCGATGTTGGGGGAGTCCAGAACAAGGGGTCACAGTTTAAGGATAAGGGGAATTCCTTTAGGACCGAGATGAGGAAAACATTTTTCACACAGAGAGTGGTGGGTCTCTGGAATTCTCTGCCAGAGAGGGTAGTTGAGGCCAGTTCATTGGCTATATTTAAGGAGTTAGATGTGGCCCTTGTGGCTAAAGGGATCTTCCAGCAGAAGTGGTGGAGGCAGGATCGATTTTAACATTTAAAAGTAAACCGATTTTAACATTTAAAGATAGGTATATGGACGGGAAGGGAATGGAGGGGTATGGTGTGAGTGCAGGTAGATGGGACTAGGGTGAGGTAGATGAGGCCAGTTCATTGGCTATATTTAAAAGGGAGTTAGATGTGGCTAAAGGGATCAGGGGGTATGGAGAGAAGGCAGGTACAGGATACTGAGTTGGATGATCAGCCATGATCATGTTGAATGGCGGTGCTGGCTCGAAGGGCCGAATGGCCTACTCCTGCACCTATTTTTCTATGTTTCTAACTTTAAAACTATACTCAAGGACCAGTCACACCCCGGCCACTCCTCTCTTCTCCCCTCTCCCATTGGGTAAATGGTACAGAAGTGTGAAAACGCACACCTCCAGATTCTGGGACAGTTTCTTCCCGGCTGTTATCAGGCAAATGAACCATCCTACCACAACCAGAGAGCGGTGATGAACAACTGCATTCCTTCTCTCCAGAGTTGCTGCCTGTCTCGCTGAGTTACTCCAGCATTTTGTGTCTCTCCTCAATTGGACTTTGCTGCCTTCACCTTGTCAACCCAGAGATTATGCCTTTACTTACCCAGGAAGGAACTGCAAATGTTCAGGGAGGAACTGCAGATGCTGGAACATCGAAGGTAGACAAAAGTACTGGGGAAACTCAGCGGGTGAGGCAGCATCTATGGAGCGAAGGAAATAGGCGACGTTTCGGGCCGAAACCCTTCTTTGGTGGGGAGTGGTGTGGGTGGGCGGGGGGGGGGGGGGGGGGGGGGGTGGGGGGCAGGAAGAAGAAATGGAGAGGAGGAACCAGGGGGCTGAGGGAGAGCTGAGAAGGGGAGGAGACAGCAGGGGCTGGAGATTGGAGAAGTCAATGTTTATGCCACTAGGGTGCAGACTGCCCAAGCGTTTTGAACAAGGAACTGCAGATGCTGGTTTACACCGAAGGTAGACACAAAGTGTCGGAGTACCTCAGCGGGACAGGCAGCATCTCTGGAGAGAAGGAATGTGTGACGTTGTGTGTTTGCTTCTCGGGTGAAGTCTGGAACCTATAACCTACTGACTGGGAGGCCAGAGTACCACCGCCAACTTGGACACCCTCAGACTATCTTTGATCGGACTTTGTCAACTCCCTTGTCAATTCTTCCCTTCCCTCCCGCTCCACCCCTTCCCCGGGCACCTTCCCTTGCAACCGCAAGAGATGCTACACTTGTCCCTTCACCTCCCCCATCCACTCCTTTCAGGGACCCAAGCAGTCATTCCAGGTCCGACAGAGGTTCACCTGCACCTCCTCCAACCTCATCTACTGCATCCGTTGCTCCAGATGCCAGCTGATCTACATCGGTGAGACCAAGCGGAGGCTGGGCGATCGTTTCGCCGAACACCTCCGCTCGGTCCGCAATAACCAACCCGACCTCCCGGTGGCTCAGCACTTCAACTCCCCCTCCCACTCCGTATCCGACCTCTCGGTCCTGGGCCTCCTCCATGGCCAGAGTGAGCAACACCGCAAGTTGGAGGAACAGCACCTCATATTCCGCTTGGGGAGTCTGCATCCTCTGGGCTTAAACATTGAATTTTCTCAATTCTGTTAACCCAGACTGCCCCCTCCCCTCCCCACCTCTCCCTCAGCCCTTGGGCCCTGGCATTCCTTCTCTCTCTATCTCCCCCCCACCCCAGTCGCACTAGCTTCTCATTTTCACACTACAAACAGCTTACAATGGCCCGTTTCCTTTATCATCGATACTTTTTTGCATATCTTTCATTCATTGTTCTTTATCTCTCCACATCACCGTCTATATCTCTCGTTTCCCTGATCCCTGACCAGTCTGAAGAAGGGTCTCGACCCGAAACGTCGCCTATCTCCTTCGCTCCTTAGATGCTGCTGCACCCGCTGAGTTTCTCCAGCTTTTTGTGTGACCTTTGATTGGACTTTGCTGGCTTTACCTTGCACTAAATGTTCTTCCCTTGTCCTGCATCTGCACACCGCAAACGGCTCGATTGCAATCACGTGTTGTCTTCCCGCTGACTGGTTAGCACGCAACAAAAGCTTTTCACTGTACCTCGGTACACGTGACAATAAACGGAACTGAGCCTAATTGTGTCCATTTGTTGTGGCTAGCCCGCACCACCAGACTCAGGAACAGCTTCTTCCCCTCCACTATCAGGCCTTTAAACGGTCTTTCCAGAAACTAGCGCTGGTGCTCCAGTTTCCCGAAGACGTGCGGGTTTGTAGGTTAATTGGCCCCTGTGTATGTTGTCCAACCAAGACCTCAACGGTGGAACAGGCGGAGGACGATGGCTGACCGTAGTGGAGCGTCACAACGGCTGGGAAGGCGGATGAAGGCTGCAGCGGAAAAGGGTCTCCGGTCGTCTTGGACTCCATGCCACTGGATCCTGACCCAGATCTGTCAAGGACCCCACGTGGGGTGGCTGTCTGTGCACCAGTCTCCCCACGTTAAACAAAGTCACGCACAGGCGTCCTCCAACCCTGGAGACACCCATGGTCAGCCATGACCGAGGGGGGCGTAAGATATTGTCTCGTGTGCAGGGAGCGGATGAGAAAGTGGGATAACACAGAACTAGTGTGAACGGGTGATCGATGGTCAGCATGGATCCAGTGGGCTGAAGGGCCTGTTTCCTTGCTGCATTGCTAAACTAAACTAAACGTAGCTTTGTCGAGGACTAATCTGGATTAATTCTTTCGGCCCATCAAGTCTACTCCGCCATTAAATCGTTGCTGATCTATCTCTCCCTCCTAACCCCATTCTCCTGCCTTCTCCCCATAACCTCTGACACCCGTACTGATGAAGATTCTATCTATCTCTGCCTTAAGAATATCCATTGACTTGGCCTCCACAGCCTTCTGTGGCAATGAATTCCACAGATTCACCACCCTCTGACTAAAGAAATTTGCCGGAAGTTCGTGGCCTTTTCAGGACGGATGATGGCAGCGAGGTCAACATTACGTAACATGGACGATGGACACGAAAAGAAGGGGCGGGAAGATTGCAACCTTCGCATGGTCCGCCCTGTTTCGACTAATGCAATCGACTCGATGTGCACAAACGGAAAATCAAACAGGACAAGTTGTCCGACAACTTTGGGCTGTGCACGCCACACGGAAGGAGAAGAAGACCTGCTGATGGAAGGACCACTTCCAGGAACTCCTCAACCGTGACAGCACAGGACCAGGTCTCTCGGTCCACGATGACCATGCTGAACCTGCTGCCAAGTGAAGCTGTGACTGGCCAGGGTTTGTCCTGTCCCCTCTCCTCACTTCCAGCTTACTACTCCCCCCCCCGCCACCCCCACCCCAACCCCCACCACAATCGCTCTGCAGAAGGGACCTGACCCAAAACGTCACCTATCGAGGCTCTCCAGAGATGCTGTCTGACTCGCTGAGTTACTCCAGCACTTGTTAAATCACGGTGGCCAGAGCGTCGGAGAGACCCGGGTTCGATCCGGACCACGGGCGCTTGTATGTACCTTCTCCCCGTGACCTGCGTGGGTTTTCTCCGGGTGCTCCGGTTTCCTCCCACACTCCAAAGACGTGCGGGTCTGCCGGTTAAATGGGCTCCTGTAAATTGTCCCTGGTGTGTGTGTAGGATAGAACCAGCGTACGGGGTGGTCGCTGGTCGGCGCGGACTCGATGGGCCGAAGGGCCTGTTTCCACACCGTAACTCTGTAAGTCGAAAGTTGTTTTTAACAGGAGGTGCAACAGCCCAGCTGCGAGGAGCATGTTCGAGTTTGCATGTAAAGAATGGATTTCACGAGGTGCCTCGTGGAAAAACACCTGCTTTTACTTTTAGAAAGTCGTTTGAAGTTTGTGCATGAAATAAGCACGAGAGATGTTTCCAGAGTCCAAGCCAGGGGTTTAAGTTTAATTTAAGTTAGATCCACGGCATGGAAACAGGCCCTTCGGCCCACTGGGTCCGTGCCGACCAGCGATCACCCTGTACACTAGTTCTATCCGACACATTGAGTCCGCGCAGACCATTGCTATCCATGCTACCCGATCAAATGGGCGGCACGGTGGCACAGCTGGTGGAGCCCCTCGCTGCCTCACTGCGCCGGTTCGATGCTGACCTCGGGTGCTGTCTTTGTGGAGCTTGCACGATTCCCCCAGTGTGGGTGGGTGCGGATTTGTAGGCTAATCGGCCCTCTCTGTACATTGTCCCTGGAGTGCAGGGCGTGCAAGACAAAAGTGGGACAGCGTGGAACTGGTGCGAATGGGTGATCGACGGTCGGTGTGGACTCGATGGGCCGAAGGGCCTGTTTCCATTATATCTAAACGAAAGCTTTTGGCTCAATGCTATCCAATCAAATGGATGGCACGGTGGCGCAGCTGGCAGAGCTGCTGCCTCACAGCGCCAGGTTCGATCCTGACCGCGGGTGCTGTCTGCACGGAGTTTGCACGTTCTCCCCGTGACCACGTTGGTTTTCTCCGGATGCTCCCGTTTCCTTCTTCTTCCCAAAGACTCACCATGCACCATAGTTGTGGGGTGGGGGGAACACTATAGACTGGAGTCAAAGGCAACTCAGGTCAAAAGGACCTTATTTTTAGAGCAGATTTTTTAATTGCAGACTTAACATTTATATCATAATGTATAGTCATAAGGTCATATTGAATAGGTGTAGAATGAAGCCATTCGGCCCATCGAGTCTACTCCGCAATTCGATCCTGGCTGATCTATCTCTCCCTCCCAACCCCATTCTCCTGCCTTCTCCCCATAACCCCTGACACCCGTACTAATCAAGAATCTATCTATCTCTGCCTTAAAAATATCCACTGACTTGGCCTCCACTGCCCTCTGTGGCAATGAGTTCCACAGATTCACCGCCCTCTGACTTCAGAAATTCCTCCTCATCTCCTTCCGAAAGGAACGTCCTTTAATTCTGAGGCTGTGCCCTCTGGTCCTGGACTCTCCCACTGGTGGAAACATCCTCTCCACATCCACCCTATCCAGGTCTTTCAATATTCGGTAAGTTTCAATGAGGTCCTCCCCGCTCATTCTTCTAAACTCCAGTGAGTACAGGCCCAGCGCCGACAAACGCTCATCGTATGTTAACCCACTCATTAACCCTCTCGAGAACCAGCACATCCTTCACACTGAACAGGCCCTTCGGCCCACAATTCCCATGCCGAACATGACCTAAACTTAAAGTGATCTTCCATGCCTGCATTCCCTGCATATCCACTTGCTTATCCAAATGTCTCTTAAACGCCACTGCCGCACCTGCCTCCACCACCACCGCTGGCAGCACGTTCCAGGCACCCACTGGTCTTTGTAAAAAAAATTGCCCCGCACATCTCCTTTAAACATTACCCCTCTCTCCTTAAAACCATGCCCTCTAGCATTGGACGTTTCAATCCTTAAGCTAGTTTAGTTTATCGTCACGTGTAGTTCATACTAGACTGTGGGACTCGTTGGGTCCCACGGGAGGGCTGGTCCCCCAACGCAATATTCCACCTCTCCACCAATTCCAATATTGGTGGACAGTGAGGGGGGGGTGCTTTCTGGAGTGCTAGTATGGGTGTTGTGGGCCGAAGGGACTGGTTTCCAGAGGGCTAGTATGTTTATTGTAGGCCAAATGGATTGGTGGGCTTGCAGCTCAGTCACTCAGGCCTGGTGGGCTGGCAGCGCAGTCACTCAGGCCTGGTGGGCTGGCAGCTCAGTCACTCAGGCCTGGTGGGCTGGGAGCTCAGTCACTCAGGCCTAGTGGGCTGGCAGCTCACTCACTCAGGCCTGGTGGGCTGCCAGCTCAGTCACTCAGGCCTTGTGGGCTGGCAGCTCAGTCACTCAGGCCTGGTGGGCTGGTAGCTCAGTCACTCAGGCCTGGTGGGCTGGTAGCTCAGTCACTCAGGCCTGGTGGGCTGGCAGCTCAGTCACTCAGGCCTGGTGGGCTGGCAGCTCAGTCACTCAGGCCTGGTGGGCTGGCAGCTCAGTCACCCAGGCCTGGTGGGCTGGCACCTCAGTCACTCAGGCCTGGTGGGATGGCAGCTCAGTCACTCAGGCCTGGTGGGATGGGAACTCAGTCACTCAGGCCTGGTAGGCTGGCAGCTCAGTCACTCAGGCCTGGTGGGCTGGCAGATCAGTCATTCAGGGCTGGTGGGCTGGTAACTCAGTCACTCAGGCCTGGTGGGCTATGGGTGCTGCACGTTCTCTCCGTGACCTGCATGGGCTTTCTCCGAGTTCTCCGGTTTCCTCCCACACTCCAAAGATGTGCAGGTTTGTAGGTTAATTGGCTCGGGTCAAAAATTGTAAGTTGTAAATTGCCCCTAGTGCGTGGGATACATCCCTAGTGTGCGGGATGTTGCTAGTGTACGGGAGATCGCTGGTCGTTGCGGGCCTGTTTCCGCACTGCATCTCCAAAGTCTAACGTTGTAGGATCTGATTACTCTGCCATCTTCTGGCATGATATGTAATTGTAAGTGGGAAGAATAACAGGCAACAATAATCTGGTGGCCAATAGACATTAGACAATAGGTGCAGGAGGAGGCCATTCGGCCCTTCCAGCCAGCCCCACCATTCAATGTGATCATGGCTGATCATCCCCAATCAGTACCCCGTTCCTGCCTTCTCCCCATATCCCCTGACTCCGCTATCTTTAAGAGCCCTATCTAGCTCTCTCTTGAAAGAATCCAGAGAATTGGCCTCCACCGCCCTACGAGGCAGAGAATTCCACAGACTCACAACTCTCTGTGAGAAAACGTGTTTCCTTGTCTCCGTTCTAAACGGCTTACCCCTTATTCTTAAACAGTGTGGCCTCTGGTTCTGGACTCCCCCAACATCGGGGACATGTTCCCTGCCTCTAGCGTGTCCAAACTCTTGTTAATGCTTTAGGAAGTCCGTGGGTCAAGTGACACCGATGAATTGTGCAGGAAGGAACTGCAGAGATGGTGATTCACACCGAAGATGGACACAAAATGGCGGAGTAACTCAGCGGGACAGGCAGCGTGTCTGGAGAGAAGGAATGGGTGACGTTTCGGGTCAAGGCCCTTCTTCATCCCTCATGTATGGCATAAAGATTGTGGGCCAAAGGGACTATTCCTGTGTTATACTGTTCTATAGAAACATAGAAACATAGAAAATAGGTGCAGGAGTAGGCCATTCGGCCCTTCGAGCCTGCACCGCCATTCAATATGATCATGGCTGATCATCCAACTCAGTATCCTGTACCTGCCTTCTCTCCATACCCTCTGATCCCCTTAGCCACAAGGGTCCACATCTAACTCCCTCTTAAATATAGCCAATGAACTGGCCTCAACTACCTTCTGTGGCAGAGAATTCCACAGACTCACCACTCTCTGTGTGAAAAAAGTCCTTCTCATCTCGGTCGTAAAAGACTTCCCCCTTATCCTTAAATCACATCTTCCCCAGCCAACAATGGACCATTGTGGGCTCCAACCTTCTGTTGCTGGCTCTGATTCTCACCCCTACTTTAGAGAGGGCTTTTCGCACCCCTAGTTTATTCCCCCCTCCTCACTCCCACGTCTACTTTCAGTCTGAAGAACGGTTCCGACCCAAAATGACACCTATTCTATTTCTCCAGAGCTGCTGCCTGAACCACTCAAGTCCCTTGTGTCATATTCGACATAAACCAACAACTGCAGTTCCTTCCTACTCATCGCCTCTGAAGAAACTTTGCAGGGAGGTTCTACTGCAGTTGTACAGGGTCTTGGTGAGACCACACCTGGAGTATTGCGTACAGTTTTGGTCTCCAAATCTGAGGAAAGACATCCTTGCCATAGAGGGGGTACACGGAAGGTTCACCAGACTGATTCCTGGGATGTCAGGACTTTCATATGAGGAAAGACTGGATAGACTTGGCTTGGCTTGTTGGCTTGAGTGGTGAGTCTCTGGAATTCTCTGCCACAGAAGGTAGTTGAGGCCAGTTCATTGGCTATATTTAAGAGGGCGTTAGATGTGGCTCTTGTGGCTAAAGGGATCAGGGGGTATGGAGAGAAGGCAGGTACGGGATACTGAGTTGGATGATCAACCATGATCACATTGAATGGCGGTGCAGGCTCGAAGGGCCGAATGGCCTACTCCTGCGCCTAATTTTCTATGTTTCTATGTTCTATGTTTCTATGTACTCGCTAGAATTTAGAAGATTGAGGGGGGATCTTATAGAAACTTACAAAATTCTAAAGGGGTTGCACAGGCTGGATGCAGGAAGATTGTTCCAGAAGAGTCCAGAACAAGGGGTCACGGTCTAAGGATAAGGGGGAAGTCTTTTAGGACCGAGATGAGAAAAACATTTTTCACACAGAGAGTGGTGAATCTGCGGAATTCTCTGCCACAGAAGGTAGTTGAGGTCAGTTCATTGGCTATATTTAAGAGGGAGTTAGATGTGGCCCTTGTGGCTAAAGGGATTAGGGGGTATGGAGAGAAGGCAGGTACGGGATACTGAGTTGGATGATCAGCCATGATCATATTGAATGGCGGTGCAGGCTCGAAGGGCCGAATGGCCTACTCCTGCACCTATTTTCTATGTTTCTATGTTTCTGTGAAGCCCTCCTCCTCTTTTGTAGAAGACTTGTTGCCGGCAGCGCAGCGGTAGAATCGCTGCCTTACACAGCTTACAACGGCCGAGACCCCGGTTCGACCCGGCTACGGGTGCTGCCTGTACGGAGAGGGGTTGGGGGTCTGAGTGGGGAAATGAGGGGGGGTAAGGGGATAGCGGGGGGAGGGGGGTGCGGGCAGCGTGGACTTGACCTGTGGGGGGGGGGTGTGGGGTGCGTAGTGGGCACTCTCTCCTCCCCGTGGTGACCAGCATTGACGGAAGGCCTCCAGCGTCCCTCGTGGACATGCGCGCACGGATGTCGGCCCGTAAGAGGGGCAGGCAGCCGACGTCCGACACCCTGCTTGAAATGGCACTTGAATTTGGTGGCCTTGCACCTTGCTTGAAGTGGTAAGAAACTGCACTTGAATTTGGTGGCCTTGCACCTTGCTTGAAGTGGTAAGAAACTGCACTTGAATTTGGTGGCCTTGCACCTTGCTTGAAGTGGTAAGAAACTGCACTTGAATTTGGTGTCCTTGCACCCTGCTTGAATGTGACCGTCGACCGCCCGCTGCCTGGACCGGCGAATAGGCATCTCGGCCGGGCCGAGGAGCAAACCGACAGGGAAATCCCCCCCCCCCCCCCCACCAGAATCGTGTCTAAAATGCAACCAGAACTTGAGGAGCAGCCCCTTCAGATATTGGTACAGGGGCTGCAACCTCATGCTGTGATGTCCCATTGTGATGTCATTGTGGCACTCGGCAGCTTGAGAGCCCATTGTGATTGGTGCACCGTGAGTTGCATTGTGACCCCCATTGTGATGTCATTGAACGCCCCATTGTGATGTCATTTAGAAGGATGAGAGGGGATCTCATTGAAACATATAAGATTGTCAAGGGCTTAGACACACTAGAGACAGGAAACATGTTCCCCACCTTACTCAGAGTCCCCTTCCGTTCATCAGGTTCCGAGGGTTTTTCCCATTGATGAAAAATTAAAGAGTTATTAGTGTTTAAAAAATGTTGAGATTCTCTCTCCTGTCTATCATGCCATGAAGGCCGTGCCCCTTCTAGTGGGAGGGGGGGAGCAACTATAAAATCCAGAAGTGTGGGCGTGGCTCAGTTTCTGCAAGATGGAGGAGGGAGAGGTCATGACTCACTGTCTTTAGTGGCCTTGCAGCCTGCTTGAAATGGTATGAAACTGCACTTGAGTTTGGTGGCCTTGCACCCTGCTTGAAGTGGTAAGAAACTGCACTTGAGTTTGGTGGCCTTGCACCCTGCTTGAAGTGGTAAGAAACTGCACTTGAATTTGGTGTCCTTGCACCCTGCTTGAAATGGAATTTCAAGGAATAGCTGTGAGTCAACTGCCAGCCCACCAGCCGTGAGTGAGTGAGCTGCCAGCACAACAGGCTTGAGTGACTGAGCCGCCAGCCCAGGAATCCATTCGGCCCACAATGTCCATACCAGCCCTCTGGAAACCAGTTCCTTCAAGAATAGTATAGAAATATATACATATATGATCGATATATATGTGTATTAGTGAGTATGTGTGTATATATATACACACACTGAACTTTTTTTTCTCTATCGTTTATTGTATTGTTTACAGTGTACTATGTTTACATATTCTGTTGTGCTGCAGCAAGTAAGAATTTCATCGTTCTATCTGGGGCACATGACAATAAAACACTCTTGACTCTTGACACCTTTGACTCGCTCTAAAACCAATTATCTCCAAAATTCACCAGGTGCATAGAACATAGAACCAAATCTGAGGAAGGACATCCTTGCCATAGAGGGAGTGCAGAGAAGGTTCACCAGACTGATTCCTGGGATGGCAGGACTTCCATATGAAGAAAGACTGGATAGACTCGGCTTGCACTCGCTGGAATTTAGAAGATTGAGGGGGGATCTTATAGAGACTTACAAAATTCTTAAGGGGTTGGACAGGCTAGATGCAGGAAGATTGTTCCCGATGTTGGGGAAGTCCAGAACAAGGAGTCACAGTCTAAGGATAAGGGGGAAATCCTTTAAGCCCAAGATGAGAAATACTTTTTTCACACAGAGAGTGGTGGGTCTCTGGAACTCTCTGCCACAGAGGGTAGTTGAGGCCAGTTCATTGGCTATATTTGAGAAGGGAGTTAGATGTGGCCCTTGTGGATCAGGGGGTATGGAGAGAAGGCAGGTACAGGATACTGAGTTGGATGATCAGCCATGATCATATTGAACGGCGGTGCAGGCTCGAAGGGCCGAATGGCCTACTCCTGCACCTAATTTCTATGTTTCTATGTTTCTATAGAACAGTATAACACAGGAGTAGTCCCTTCGGCCCACAATGTTTATGCCATACATGATGTAAATTTAAAGGTAACAATTTAAATCAATTTAAACATGCAGGTACAGCAGGCAGTGAAGAAAGCTAATGGCATGTTGGCCTTCATAACAAGAAATTTGAGTATGGGAGTAAAGAGGTCCTTCTGCAGTTGTATAGGGCCCTGGTGAGACCACACCTGGAGTATTGTGTACAGTTTTGGTCCCCTAATTTGAGGAAGGACATCCTTGCTATTGAGGCAGTGCAGAGTAGGTTCACGAGATTGATCCCTGGGATGGCGGGACTGTCATATGAGGAAAGATTGAAAAGACTCAGCTTGTATTCACTGGAATTTAGAAGGATGAGGGGGGATCTTATAGAAAGGTATACAATTATAAAAGGACTGGACAAGCTAGATGCAGGAAAAATGTTCCCAATGTTGGGCGAGTCCAGAACCAGGGGCCACAGTCTAAGAATAAAGGGGAGGTCATTTAAAACTGAAATTAGAAAAAAACGTTTTCAGCCAGAGAGTTGTGAATTTGTGGAATTCCCTGCCACAGAGGGCAGTGGAGGCCAAGTCACTGGATGGATTTAAAAGAGAGTTAGATAGAGCTCTAGGGGCTGGTGGAGTCAGGGGATATGGGGAGAAGGCAGGAACGGGGTACTGATTGTGGATGATCAGCCATGATCACAATGAATGGCGGTGCTGGCTCGAAGGGCCGAATGGCCTCCTCCTGCACCTATTGTCTATTGTCTATGTTTCTAAAGTGACTCCAGCATTTTGTGTCGACCGTCGATTTAAACCAGCATCTGCAGTTCTTTTCTGCACAAATAAATGAAAAATATGATGATAAAGGAAACTGGCCATTATTAGCTGTTGGGCTAGGTGAAAACGAGTTACAGACAACGAGACTCAACAAGACGGCTTTGAACCGAGTACGCCTTAGGTGGGGGAGGGATGGAGAGAGAGAGGGAAAGCACAGGGTTACTTGAAGTTAGAGAAATCAATGTTCTTACCGCTGGGGTGTAAACTGCCCAAACGGAATATGAGGTGCTGCTCCTCCAGTTTGTGCTGGGCCTCACTCTGACAATGGAGGAGGCCCAGGACAGGAAGGTCAGTGTGGGAATGGGAGGGGGAGTTGAAGTGCTTGGCAACCGGGATGATCAGGTAGGTTTAGGCAAACTCATCCATGCCGAGCAAGATGCCCCATCTACATTGGTCCCATTGACCCGCGTTTGGCCCGTATCCCCCAGAAGATTCCCAATCCATGTCCCCCATCCAAGTACCGTTTACACATTCAGGAAGGAACTGCAGATGCTGGTTTACACAAAAGATAGACACAAAATGGTGGAGTGACTCAGCGGGGCAGGCAGCATCTCCGGAGAGACGGGACAGGTGACGTCTCGGGCCGAGAGAGGTGTCAGAGGAGATGGGGAGAAGGCAGGTGAATGGGGTTAGGAGGGAGAGGTAGATCAGCCACGATTGAATGGCGGAGTTGACGATGGGCCGAATGGCCTAATTCTGCCCCCATCACCTATCACCTTATGATGAGGCCGAACGTCACCCATTCCTTCTCATTCAGTGTGGGAATGGGAAGGGGAGTTGAAGTGTTTGCCTTGTAAGACACCAGGAACTGCAAAAGTTTTAATTGGAATTTAGATTTTGGAATTGGAATTATAAACTGTGAAGATACAGAGTGGAAACAGGCCCTTCGGCCGACCGAGTACATGCCGACCAGCGATCACCTCGCTCGCTAACACTATCATACCCACTAAATTTACCTACAAACACGCACGCGTTTGGAGCGTGGGAGGAAACCGGAGCGCCCGGAGAAAACCCACGCAGGCCACGAGGAGAGCGCACAAACTCTGCACAGACAGCACCCGTAGTGGGGATTGAACCCAGGTCTCTGGCGCAGTAAGGCAGCGAGTCTGCCGCTGCGCCACCTTGAACAAAACATAACGTGCTGGAGGAACTCAGTTGCCTGTCCATTCCTTCCGCAGATGCTGCCTGACCCGCTGCGTTCTTCCAGCACTCTGTGTTTTGCTCATGTTTTATAAAACCCTTATCTTATTATCCGTAAAATGGCTCGTGGTGGGATATGTTTCAAGATCACGATAATAACTGGCAAAATTTGTGGGAAGGAACTGCAGATGCTGGTTTACACCGAAGATAGACACAAAATGCTGGAGTAACTCAGCGGGACAAGCAGCATCTCTGGAGAGCTCTCCTTCTATCCACAGATGATGCCTGTCCTCCTGACTTACGCCGGAATATTGTGTCTATTCAGGATGATAACAGATTCATTTTTTTGGTTTAGATTATTGTCACGTCTACTGAGGTAGAGTGAAAATCTGTTTGTTGCGTGCTATCCAGTCAGCGGAAAGACTATGCATTGAAACATAGAAACATAGAAAATAAGAAAATAGGTGCAGGAGGAGGCCATTCGGCCCTTCAAGCCAGCGCCGCCATTCATTGTGATCGTGGCTGATCATCCCCAATCAATAACCCGTGCCTGCCTTCTCCCCATTTCCCCTGACTCCACTAGCCCCCCAGAGCTCTATCTAACTCTCTCTTAAATCCATCCAGTGACTTGGCCTCCACTGCCCTCTGTGGCAGGGAATTCCACAAATTCACAACTCTCTGGGTGAAAACGTTTTTTCTCACCTCAGTCTTAAATGGCCTCCCCTTTATTCTAAGACTGTGGGCCCTGGTTCTGGACTCGCCCAACATTGGGAACATTTTTCCTGCATCTAGCTTGTCCGGTCCTTTTATAATTTTATATGTTTCTATAAGATCCCCCCCCTCATCCTTCTAAACTCCAGTGAATACAAGCCTGATTACAAACATGAGGAGGATTTACAGAGAGCCAATTAACCTCCAAACCTGCTCGCCTTTGGGTTGTGGAAGGAAACCCGGAGCACCCGGAGGAAACCCACGCAGGTCACGGGGAGAATGTACAAACTCCGTACAGACAGCGCCCGTTGTCAGGATTGAACCAGGGTCTGTAAAGCAGTGGTTCTACCAGCTGCTCCACTGTGTCGCCGTGGAGACGATAACAAGTTCAATGTCTCCTAAGTTGTGAAAGATTTTACTCTAGAGCGCTGGGTTCAGTTTTGGTCATCCTGTTATAAGAAAGATGTTGTCAAGCTGGATGAGGGTGCAGAATTTTCGGATCACATTCTCCGGGCTCTGCGGCCAACCATCGCTGGAGCTGGGAGCCGCCTCGGACTGTCGTGGGCCCCACCGCGGGGCGCGGACTTTAACATCGGAGCGGATCCCTTTCCTGGGATCGCTCCCACCGCGACCACCACGGACTTTACCATCAAGGGCTCGCGGTCTCGGGGGAGGCCGAGTCGGGAGCTCCAACGCCGCGGAAGGTACGACCAGCCCCGACGCGAGGTTCGATCGCCCGGCGCGGGGGAGCTGACATCCCCCCCCGATGCAGGAGCTGATCGCCACGACTCAGAGGGCACGAACGCCGCCGGCTACGGGAGTCAAGATCGACCCGTCAACGGGGGCTCGAGGCCCACGACCGAGGAAGAACAAAAGGAAGGACTTGAACTTTATTTTGCCTTCCATCACAGTGAGGAATGTGGAGGAGTCACTGTGGTGGATGTTCATGTTAAAATGTGTTTTTGAGTGATCTGTTGCTTTTAATTGTATGACTGACCTGGCCAATGAAATTCCTCGTATGTTGCAGAACATACTTGGCGAATTGATTCTGATTCTGATTCTGATTCTGATTCTGATTCTGATTCTGATTCTGATTCTGATTCTGATTCTGATTCTGATTCTGATTCTGATTCTGATTCTGATTCTGATTCTGATTCCGATTCCGATTCCGATTCCGATTCCGATTCCGATTCCGATTCCGATTCCGATTCCGATTCCGATTCCGATTCCGATTCCGATTCCGATTCCGATTCCGATTCCGATTCCGATTCCGATTCTGATTCCGATTCCGATTCTGATTCTGATTCTGATTCCGACTGCTGGGGTGTTTAACATTGACCTTAGTGCCTGACAACAGAATCAGAATTAGAATCAGAATCACACTTTATTCGCCAAGAATGTTTTGCAACATACGAGGAACCTCGCGTGTGGGCTGGTCGAGCTCTCTGCGGCGTTGGAGCTCCCGACTCGGCCTCTCCCGACTGCGAGCTTGATGGTAAAGTCCACGGTGGTCGCGGTGGGAGCGATCCCAGGCAAGGGATCCGCTATGATGTTAAGTGCGCGCCCCACGGTAAGGCCCACGACAGTCCGAGGCGGCTCCCAGCTCCAGCGATGCAAGGCCGCAGAGGACGGATATCGTGGTCCGAAAATTTGATCACATCTCCGGGAAGGTGAGAAACTTGAAAAAAGTTTCCCCCGATCCCCTCCCCTCCCCCCCCCCCCCCACCCCCCCACATAAAACATACCAAAGAACATTAAAACAAAACTTTTAACAAACTAAAAATAACAAAGAGAAAGGAAAAACGAACAGACTGCCGGCAGGGCTGCCATCTCCCCTGGCGCCCCTGGTGACACTTTGATTTAACCTGATGCAATGGCGATTTCTTTCTTTTCCAATGTCCAACTCTCCGTTGCCATGACTACACAGGCAAGTAGGAGTGATCGTACGCAGATTAAAAAGGCCAGATCTTCCGGTCGTTATTTCCAGTTTAATCGATTCTTTATAGAAGTAGTTGTACAAACAAAGAGATGAATGTACCAGGTTCCCCTTATACAGTAACTCCTAAAGTTATACAAGCTGTAGCTTTCAGTTCTTTCCCATCTGGTGAGAACCGTGTACTCTCCACCTCCTGTCCCTGGTCTGAGTCACTCCCTGTCCCCCGAGCGAGCCCATGTGTTACGCCCCTCTGTGCATCAAGTGTCCAAAATAATATCTAGACAAAATATTATAATACGCCAAGAGTGAGTAGCCTAAACATCAATGGCTCCTACACCAGACATCAGTCAGGCTATCCTATATTCTAGAAGGATAGAAGTTGTGACATTATGTGATTGCACAAGACTTTGGTCGGGCCACATTTGTAGTCTTGCGATTAGTTTTGGTCACCTTATTATAGGAAGGATGTCATTAAGCTAGAATGAGTTCAGAGCAGACTCAAGGGCATGTCCCGTTTGGGCGACATTTCCGGCGACAGCCTGAAAAGAGGTTGTCGCGGAGTGGTCGGGGCATGACGCGCGTGGTCGGGGCGTGACGCTTGTAGTGACACGCGGTGACTACCTGCCGCCCCTGGATTTTGGAATGATCAACATTTTCAGGCGACATCTGGGTGTCTCATCATTAGCAATGTTACAAAATTTTGAGATTTTAAAAATCAAGTCTGCAATTTATCCCATCAGATAAAGCATAAAAAGAAGTTTAATTTGACACCTAATTTACTTTCATATCTTCAGTATTAAGAAAGTTATGGCCATTTTCACACTCAGAAATTAGCATCTTGTTCCCCATTACCTTTCAATTGACTTAACTCAAAAGCTGTGATCTGGAACAGTCAAAAGCCCATAACTTTCTTAAAAATTAAGAGAACTCAATGAAATTTTCAGTTATTATAGATTGAAGCATTCTGAAACAAATATTAAACAATCTTACTTGGATGACCTGAAATTAAAGCATATAATTAGTTAGTTATCTAATTGTAGCTAATTACAAAATTCAATGAGTAGATCTAAACATCTATCCATTTCTTAAGAAAAGATAAACTTTTTTTAAATTGCCTAAGTGTCCAAATAACATTCACACAATAATCCACAATATAACATAATTTTTAAATCTCATTTTCATGAATTTCTGGGCCAAATGGAAGGAATTTAGTGTTTGATTCCTGTAAATTAATGGCCATTTAAATCAACTAGCGAGTGGGTTTTAGTGGAATGCGGTGGATTGGAACGTTGCGGTTAGCGGTGAAGTCGAGAGGAAAAATACTGTTTGTTCATACATTTTTTTGGACCCCATTTCGCAACATAAAAATGTTATTAAAGCCTCCCGAAAAAGCAACTTTTAATATAAAAATAAACTATTTACCTTTTCTTCTCCCCTACGCAAAATCCTTCCCGTTGTCGGCGCTCACGGCTTTTGAAGGTGATTTTTAAATTACTCTAGTTAATAAATAATTTAGAGTAATTTAAAAATACCTTCATTCATGAAATGTCGGAGCGATTTTTCTTCCGCAACGAAATCGCCCGACGGATCGATTTTCCCTGCCTGTGGAAAAACGGCACTTTAAGCCCGCCCCACTCTGAAAGCGCCAAAGTCACACACACGGGGAGCGGCAGAACAGCAGCGCTTGCTCAAGGTAAGTTTTGCAACATACCTACATCATGTCGTACGCCCTGTCACACGCTGACGTGCGCTGTCCTGCGGGTAGACGCCCGGTGACGCGGGCATCTAAAGCGCCGACTTAGCCATTAAAAAAGTTACTGGTCCTCACATCTGGAAGACATGAGACTCCGCCTGGCTGGAAAATCAGATCGTCTCTATCAGACGTGGCCTGCATTTATAGAATTGCTACAAAGATACGGTGCAAGACTACCTCGGGCCTTGGTTGGTTGGGATGAAAAACTATCGAGTTGGTGGATTCCTTTTGCGTGATGTATATAATATAGTAACTGGCTTTTTAATTTTATTTTTCTCTCTGTCTCTTTTTTCTTTTTCTTTTCTTGGGTCTATCTCTTAATTCCCTTTCCCTAATTCTTTGACCAAGAGGGTTTTTTTTCCTCCCCTTTGGCACGCTCTTTCACTTTCAGAACTCTTTTCACCTACTTCACTCTCTCTGCTTCTATTCTTTTTCCTTAAAAGCCATAAAACTATGGGGTACAATGATTGCAACAATATATATGTGATGTATTTACCTCTATTAAATACAAATATTTTAAATTTTAAAAAAAGTTACCGGTCCTCGGATTTAATGCAGCTGTTCATTTCCAATGTGATTATTATACTTTGGGCAGAACGTTCTCACGTTGTGAAGGCGGGCGACGCGGATTGTCGTAGCTTGACGTGTTGGCGACGCGGAGTGTCGTACAACTTGACGGTTTTTAGGGCGTCAGTCGCTGATGTTCCCAGTCGCCCGACAAAAATCGCAACGTGTGGACAGGCCCTTTACGAGGATGTTGCCAGGAACCTGAGGGCCTGAGCTACAGGGAGAGAGTTGGAGCAGGCTGGGATTTTATTTCTTGGAGCGCAGGAGGATGAGGGGTGATCTCATACAGGTGTACAAAATCATGAGAGGAATAGATCGGGCAACCGAGTCTCTGGCCCAGAGTAGGGGAATTGAAAACCAGAGGACATAGGTTGCAGGTGAGGAGGAGAAAGATTTAATAGGAATCTGAGTGGGAAAGCATTTGACACAAAAGGTGGTGAGTGTTTGGAACGAGCTGCTGGAGGAGATAGTTGGGGCAGATGCCCTACCAACGTTTGAAAGACACTTGCACAGGTACATGGATAGGGAAGGTTTGGAGGGATATGGGCCAAACTTGAGCAGGTGGGACTAGTGTAGATGGGTCATGTCAGTGGGTGTGGGCAAGTTGGGCCTGTTTCCACGCAGTGTCACTCTATATGATTTTACAGGGATCTAGATTAGATGGGGCATCTTGATGGGGCATCGATGTGTAAAGGGCCTGTCCCACTTGCATGCGATTGCATGCGTTTGGCGCGACCAACTGGAAGCGGAGGTCGCGCGAAGTTCGCGCTAAGGTTGTGCGTGACGTCATTTACGCATATAGATCAAATCAGCTGGGCAGGAGGCGGGCCGACTGAATTTGGGCCTCGCACGGCGTCGGGCGGTGAGGTCATCACGCAACGGCTCGCGCTAGGTGTACGCCGTCAAGACGCTGCGTACAACGGCAAGACGCGTACGACCGCAATGCGTCTGCGGGCCAACAGGCTGTCGGTGCGCAAAGAATTCGGTCACTGCGAGAATTTCGGAGCACCGCGCCGCACAACTCCATACGCCACCGCGCTTCTAAGTGGGACCGGCCCCGCGTGGCCATACGGTGCCCCTACGCCCCAAGCGACAACGAGGTTGCGTAATTTGCGAGTCAAGGTGGGACAGGCCCTTTAGGCCAAACGGTCTGTTTCCATGTGTCGAAGGAACTGCAGGTGCTGGTTTAAACCAAAGATAGACGCAAAATGTTGGAGTAACTCAGCGGGTCAGACGGCATCTCTGCAGAGAGGGCATAGCGATGTTTTGGGTTGTCTTTTTCAGACTGAGAGTCAGGGGAAAGAGAAAGGAGAGATACAGACGGCAATGTGGAGAGGTATAGAATGAATGAATGAAAGATATGCAAAAAAGTAACGATGATAAAGGCAACAGGCCATTGGTGGCTGTGGGCTAGGTGAAATCGAGTTACAGACAATGAGACTCAACAAGACAACAGTGAAACCTGGGTGGGGGTGGGTCGGAGAGAGAGGGGATGCAAGGGTCCTTACCGCTACCCAAGCAAAATAAGGGATGCTGTCCATAGAAACATAGAAACATAGAAAATAGGTGCAGGAGTAGGCCATTCGGCCCTTCGAGCCTGCACCGTCATTCAATATGATCATGGCTGATCATCCAACTCAGTATCCCGTACCTGCCTTCTCTCCATACCCCCTGATCCCTTTAGCCACAAGTGCCACATCTAACGCCCTATTAAATATAGCCAATGAACTGGCCTCAACTACCCTCTGTGGCAGAGTATTCCACAGACTCACCACTCTCTGTGTGAAAAATGTTTTTCTCATCTCGGTCCTAAAAGACTTGCCCCTTATCCTTAAACTGTGACCCCCTTGTCCTGGACCTCCCCAACATCGGGAACAATCTTCCTGCATCTAGCCTGTCCAACCCCTTAAGAATTTTGTAAGTCTTTATAAGATCCCCCTTCAATCTTCTAAATTCCAGCGAGTACAAGCCGAGTCTATCCAGTCTTTCTTCATATGGAAGTCCTGCCATCCCAGGAATCAGTCTGGTGAACCTTCTCTGCACTCCCTCTATGGCAAGAATGTATTTCCTCAGATTTGGAGACCAGAACTGTACGCAATACTCCAGGTGTGGCCTCACCAAGGCTCTGTACAACTGCAGTAGAACCTCCCTGCTCCTATACTCAAACCCTTTAGCTATGAAATGTTCCTCCAATTTGGGCTGGGCCTCACTCTGACAATGGAGGAGGCCCAGGACAGAAAGGTCAGTGTGGGAATGGGAAGGGGAATTAAAGTTTGGCAACCGGGAGATCAGGTAGGTCCAGGTGGACTGAGCGAAGGTGTTCAACGAAACGATCGCCCATTCTGCGTTTGCTCTCGTCGATGTATAAGACTCCACATCTCGAACAACGGATACAGTAGATGAGGTTGGAGGGGGTGCAAGTGAATCTTGCTGTGTCTCTTTGAGTCTAAACCCTTTGCTCTCACCATTATACTGTTAGATAGACACTGTAGATAGACCAACACATAGATGCTTTATTGTCAGTGTTTGATGGATATACATTACACAAGGTGCAGGCAAAGTTATAAAAGTGCCCTTAAATATTGTTGGTCCCTTCTTCGTCCCCCTCCCCTCCCCCCCCCCCCTCCCACGGCTGGTCCCCCCTTTGTTTTTGACAGCCCCCCCTTACGCTGGGTCAACTTTGTCCTTCTGCAGCTGTACAGGGCCCTAGTGAGACCACACCTGGAGTATTGTGTGCAGTTTTGGCATGTTGGCCTTCATAACAAGAGGAGTTGAGTATAGGAGCAAAGAGGTCCTTCTGCGGTTGTACAGGGCACTAGTGAGACCACACCTGGAGCATTGTGTGCAGTTTGGTCCCCTAATTTGAGGAAGGACATTCTTGCTATTGAGGGAGTGCAGCGTAGGTTCACCAGGTTAATTCCCAGGATGGCGGGACTGTCATATGCTGAGAGAATGGAGCGGCTGGGCTTGTACACTCTGGAGTTTAGAAGGATGAGAGGGGATCTTATTGAAATATATAAGATTGTTAAGGGTTTGGACACGCTAGAGGCAGGAAACATGTTCCCGGTGTTGGGGGAGTCCAGAACAGGGGCCACGGTTTAAGAATAAGGGGCAAGCCATTTAGAACCGAGACGAGGAAACACTTTTTTCTCACAGAGAGTGGCGAGTCTGTGGAATTCTCTGCTTCAGAGGGCGGTGGAGGCCGGTTCTCTGGATGCTTTCAAGCGAGAGCTAGATAGGGCTCTTAAAGATAGCAGAGTCAGGGGATATGGGGAGAAGGCAGGAACGGGGTACTGATTGGGGATCAGCGATGATCACATTGAATGGCGGTGCTGGCTCGAAGGGCCCAATGGCCCACTCTTGCACCTATTGTCTATTGTCTATTGTTTGGGAAATCATTTTAAATTGTCCCCTACCGTGTGTGGGATAGTGCTAGTGTACGGGGTGATCGCTGGTAGGTGCGGACTCGGTGGGCCGAAGGGCCTGTTTCTGCGCTGTATCTCTAAACGCTATAACTAAATAAAACCCCTGATTTCCACATCCACAACCAAGGCGGACCACAAATGGAATACTTTCCGTTAAAATGGAATACTTTCAACTTTGTTGTTGCCCTTTAGATAGCGACCATTTGTATACCTTGGGTATGCAAGACAAAGAATCTCAATGTAACTTGTCACATGTGACAAGTAAGTAAGTAAGTACGTTTATTGGCCAAGTGTTCACATACAAGGGAATTTGCCTTGGTGCTCCGCCCACAAGTAACGACATGACATACGGTGACAGTTACGAATGACTCAGAAAACACTAAACATTAATAATAATAAGACATTAATGATAAAACACCATTGATCAAGCATGTGAACCAACACAATACCAGATCAAAGGGAGGCTACAGATGAGGTATCATTAATTCATTCATTCAATCACCGTCAATGGGCGACCCCTAACCCTTTCCAGCAATAGCATAGGCTTGGTACAAATGTAAAAATTGTACTTCGAGTGGGATGTAGACAAAAATGCTGGAGAAACTCAGCGGGTGAGGCAACATCTATGGCACAAAGGACTGACAATTTTTCTTCAGACTGACAATTCCCGGTCCGGCCTGAATTCTGAAGGAGGGTCTCGATCCGAAACGTCACCTATTTCCTTCGCTCCATAGATGCTGCCTCACCCGCTGAGTTACTCAGCGGGACGGGCAGCATCTACTGGAGTAACTCAGCGGGACAGGCAGCATCTACTGGAGTAACTCAGTGGGACAGGCAGCATCTACTGGAGTAACTCAGTGGGACAGGCAGCATCTACTGGAGTAACTCAGTGGGACAGGCAGCATCTAGTGGAGTAACTCAGCGGGACAGGCAGCATCTACTGGAGTAACTCAGCGGGACAGGCAGCATCTACTGGAGTAACTCAGTGGGACGGGCAGCATCTAGTGGAGTAACTCAGTGGGACAGGCAGCATCTAGTGGAGTAACTCAGTGGGACAGGCAGCATCTACTGGAGTAACTCAGTGGGACAGGCATCATCTAGTGGAGTAACTCAGTGGGACAGGCAGCATCTACTGGAGTAACTCAGTGGGACAGGCAGCATCTAGTGGAGTAACTCAGTGGGACAGGCAGCATCTACTGGAGTAACTCAGTGGGACAGGCAGCATCTAGTGGAGTAACTCAGTGGGACAGGCAGCATCTACTGGAGTAACTCAGTGGGACAGGCAGCACCTAGTGGAGTAACTCAGTGGGACAGGCAGCATCTAGTGGAGTAACTCAGTGGGACAGGCAGCATCTACTGGAGTAACTCAGTGGGACAGGCAGCATCTAGTGGAGTAACTCAGCGGGACAGGCAGCATCTACTGGAGTAACTCAGTGGGACAGGCAGCATCTAGTGGAGTAACTCAGTGGGACAGGCAGCATCTAGTGGAGTAACTCAGCGGGACGGGCAGCATCTAGTGGAGTAACTCAGCGGGACGGGCAGCATCTACTGGAGGGAAGGAACGGGTGATGTGTTGGGTCGAGACCCTCCTCCAGGCTGGGAATCAGGGGACAGGGAGACACAGAGATATGGAAGGGTGAGGTGTGAGAACGAGACATCAAAGGGGCCGAAGATGAAGGAGAATGTAGAAGAGACAACAAATGCTGGAGTAAGTCAGCAAATTCCAGCAATTGCCATTCGCCAGTCTGGGTCTGATTCCAGCTAACCCTCTCTCTCTGGCACAAGCTGGATCTCCTTTACATTCCACCCTCTGCTGCACCTGTCTCTTATTTTCTCGCATCTGCTCCAAGCCAACTTCATCTCAATCCAACATGCACTCCATATCTCTCATTCCATGTTGTTGGCTGCATCCAGCTGATCCCAGAACCTCTCCAGGCAGTCCCTTTGAAATCATCCCTCTCTCTCCCTCTCTCTCCGCCCCCCTCTCTCTCTCCCCCCCCCCCCCCTCTCCATCCCACTGCTCCTCTCTGTCTCTCTCTCTCTCGCTCTCTCTCCCCCACTCTCCCCTCTCTCCCTCCTTCAGTGCGGGGAGGAACTGCAGACCTAGTTTACACTGAAGACAGACACAAAGTGCTGGAGTAACTCAGCGGGACAGGCAGCACCGCTGGGGAGAAGGGTCTCGACCTGAAACGTCACCCATTCCTTCTCTCCACAGATGCTGCCTGTCCCGCTGAGTTACTCCAGCACTCTGTGTGTGTGAGTGTGTATGTGTGTGTGTGAGTGTGTATATGTATGTGTGTGTGTGAGCGTGTGTGTGAGTGTGTGTGAGTGTGTGTGTG
>OY740784.1:119447477-119464977 GCA_963514005.1 Raja brachyura
GCTACTTATAGTTTGAGAAGGAACAGCAGATGGTGGAAAAAATCGAAAGTAGACGAAAAATGCTGGAGAAACTCAGCGGGTGAGGCAGCATCTATGGTGAAAAGTAGTAGGCGACGTTTTCGGGCCGAGACCCTTCTTCAGACTGATGTGGGGGTGGGGGGGGGGGGGGATCGGGAAGAAGAAAGGAAGGGGCGGAGACAGTGGGCTTTGGGGGAGCTGGGAAGGGGAGGGGAAGGAGGGAGAAAGCAGGGACTACCTGAAATTAGAAGTCCTGGGCCTCCTCCATGGCCAGAGTGAGCCCCACTGCAAATGGAGGAGCAGCACCTCATATTCCGCTTGGGCAGTTTACACCCCAGCGGTGTGAACATTGACTTCTCCAATTTCAGGTAGTCCCTGCTTTCTCCCTCCTTCCCCTCCCCTTCCCAGCTCTCCCTCAGCCCACTGTCTCCGCCTCTTCCTTTCTTCTTCCCCCCGCCCCCACATCAGTCTGAAGAAGGGTCTCGACTCGAAACGTCACCTATTCCTTCGCTCCATAGATGCTGCCTCACCACTTGATGCTTTTTATTGGTGTCAACGTCAAGAGTAGAGACAAGGAACTGCAGATGCTGGTTTAGACCAAAGAAAGACACAAAGTGCTGGAGTAACTCAGCAGGTCAGGCAGCATCTCCGGATGCATCACAGCTCGGTTTGGGAACAGCTCCGTCCAAGACCCGCTAGAAATCGCAGCGAATTGTGGACGCAGCCCAGACCATCGCACAAACCAACCTCCCTTCCATTGACTCCATCTACACCTCACGCTGCCTCGGCAAGGCCAGCAGCATCATCAAGGACCAGTCGCACCCCGGCCACTCCCTCTTCTCCCCTCTCCCATCGGGCGAGAGGTACAGAAGTGTGAAAACGCACACCTCCAGATTCAGGGGCAGTTTCTTCCCAGCTGTTATCAGGCAACTGAACCATCCTACCACAACCAGAGAGCGGTCCTGAACTACTATCTACCTCATTGGTGACCCTCGGACTATCCTTGATCGGGCTTTGCTGGCTTTACCTTGCACTGAATGTTATTCCCTTATCATGTATCTGTACACTGTGGACGGCTCGATTGTAATCATGTGTTGTCCTTCCGCTGACTGGTTAGCACGCAACAAAGGCTTTTCACTGTACCTCGGTACACGTGACTGCACTGGAGAAAAAGGATGGGCGATGTTTCGGGATTTGGACCCTTCTTCAGGCTGAATGTAGGGGTGCAGGGTCGGGGACAGATTCACCGCCCTCTGACTAAAGAAATTCCTCCTCATCTCCTTCCTAAAGGAACGTCCTTTAATTCTGAGGCTGTGACCTCTGGTCCTAGACTCTCCCACTAGTGGAAACATCCTCTCCACATCCACTCTATCCGGGCCTTTCACTATTGGGTAAGTTTCAACGAGGCTCCCCCTCATCCTTAGGGTTGGGGTTAGGGTTAGGGTTAGGGTTAGGGGGTTAGGGGGTTAGGGTTGGGGTTAGGGTTGGGGTTAGGGTTAGGGGGTTAGGGGTTAGGGTTGGGGTTAGGGTGAGGGTTGGGGTTAGGGTTAGGATTAGGGTTAGGGTTGGGGCTGGGGTTGGGGTTGGGGTTAGGGTTAGGGGGTTAGGGGTTAGGGTTAGGGTTGGGGTTAGGGTTAGGGTTAGGGGGTTAGGGGTTAGGGTTAGGGTTGGGGTTAGGGTTGGGGTTAGGGTTGGGGTTAGGGTTAGGGTTAGGGTTAGGGTGTTAGGGTTAGGGTTGGGGTGTTACGGTTAGGGTTAGGGTTAGGGTTAGGGTTAACCCCCTCATCCTTCTAAACTCCAGCGAGTACAGGCCCAAGCACTGTCAAACCCTCTGTCATACGTTAACCCACTCATTCCCGGGATAGTTCTCCCCTGGACCCTCTCCAGAGCCAGCGCATCCTTCCTCAGATTATGGGGCGTAACATCCCTGGTTTGGGTTTTTTTTTTGGTATTCTAGCCCTCGTAAAATAAATGCTGGCGTTGCTCTTGCCTCCGCACGTTGGTTATCGAAATCTAGAAACATAGAAACATAGGCAACAGGTGCAGGAGTAGGCCATTCGGCCCTTCGAGCCAGCACCGCCATTCATTGTGATCATGGCTGATCGTCCGCTATCAATAACCCGTGCCTGCCTTCTCTCCCCCCATATCCCCTGACTCCACCAGCCCCTAGAGCTCTATCTAACTCTCTCTTAAATCCGTTATTCGGTAATGGGTTAACCAGATCGTTCCTGGGCGAATTCTCGTGCTGATAACGCAACCGGGTGGGGAAGAGGATCCCTCGCTTGCCCAGGCCGTGTTTAGATTCCCGTGTTACCAGCGTGATGACGAGTGGCGTGGCCCTGCGTCTCTTTTTCTGCAGACAGACTTTTCCATGAGCTGATGTCATGGGTCTGACAGATAAATGCACAGAGCATGGCAGAGAGTCAAGGCATGACATCACCAGCGGAGGTGTCCTTTGGGAGGGAAGGGTATGGGGCAAGTAATGTACATCTGACGGAAAAAATACTAAACTCCCAGCCTGGCTGAGGCACAGGCTTAACTCTTGCAAGGCCCGCGCAAAACGCATTTGCCAGGAGGCGCAGGCTGGGGGGGTTTCATGAGGTGGACCCCCAGCCTCACGGCGCCTGCTGCGCCGGGGACCCGGGTTCGATCCCGACTACGGGGCCTGTAGCTGCCTGTGCGGAGTTTGCACGCTCTCCCCCCCCCCCCGCGACCGGGATATGGGCCAAATGGGACATTGTTGGCCGGTGTGGGCAAGTTGGGCCTGTTTCCCACACTGCATCGCTCTATGACCCCGTGACCTGCCGTGGGGTTTTCTCCGAGATCTACGGTTTCCCCCCACACTCCAAAGACGCTCACAGGTTTGGCTTGGTGTAAACGTAAAGAATGTCCCTCGTGTGTGTGTGTGCGCGCGTGTGTAGGACAGTGTTAGTGTACGGGGGGATCGCCGGTCGGCACGGACGCGGTGGGCCGAAGGGCCTGTTTCCGGCGCGTAACTCTAAACTAAACTAAACGAGGAACTGCAGATGGTGCTTTCTACGAAGAAAGGCACAAAGTGCTGGAGTACCTCAGCATCTCTGGAGGACACGGATAGGTGATGTTTCGTAGCACCATAGGTTCATGTCACCGGAGCAGAATTAGGCCGTTCGGCCCATCAAGTCGACTCCGCCATTCAATCATGGCCAATCTATCCCGCCCTCTCGACCCCACTCTCCTGCCTTCGCCCCGTGACTTCTGAGGGCTTTATGGGTCTATCACCCTCTGTCTCCGTGACTATATCACCATGGCTATGACAAGGACTCTCACTCCGTGAATCTGATTCTATGACGGAGAGTCTGACACGATGACTATCTGAACCTATAAATAAGACTACGATTCTATGATTGTGACTGTGTCTCTGTGTCTCTGTGTCTGTGTCTCTGTGTCTCTGTGTCTCTGTGTCTGTGTCTCTGTGTCTCTGTGTCTCTGTGTCTCTGTATCTCTGTGTCTCTGTATCTCTGTGTCTCTGTGTCTCTGTGTCTCTGTGTCTCTGTGTCTTTGTGACTTTGTGACTGTGACTCTGTGTCTCTGTGTCTTTGTGACTTTGTGACTGTGTCTCTGTGTCTCTGTGTCTCTGTGACTCTGTGACTGTGTCTCTGTGTCTCTGTGTCTCTGTGTCTCTGTGACTCTGTGACTGTGTCTCTGTGTCTCTGTATCTCTGTGTCTCTGTGACTTTGTGACTGTGTCTCTGTGTCTCTGTATCTCTGTGTCTCTGTGTCTCTGTGTCTCTGTGTCTCTGTATCTCTGTGTCTCTGTGACTTTGTGACTGTGTCTCTGTGTCTCTGTATCTCTGTGTCTCTGTGACTTTGTGACTGTGTCTCTGTGTCTCTGTATCTCTGTGTCTCTGTGTCTTTGTGACTGTGACTCTGTGTCTCTGTGTCTCTGTGTCTCTGTGACTTTGTGACTGTGTCTCTGTGTCTCTGTGTCTCTGTGTCTCTGTGTCTCTGTGTCTCTGTGACTTTGTGACTGTGTCTCTGTGTCTTTGTGACTGTGTCTCTGTGTCTCTGTGTCTTTGTGACTGTGTCTCTGTGTCTCTGTGTCTCTGTGTCTCTGTGTCTCTGTGTCTCTGTGTCTCTGTGTCTCTGTGTCTCTGTGACTCTGTGTCTCTGTGTCTCTGTGTCTCTGTGTCTCTGTGTCTTTGTGACTGTGTCTCTGTATCTCTGTGTCTCTGTGTCTCTGTGACTCTGTGTCTCTGTGTCTCTGTGTCTCTGTGACTCTGTGACTCTGTGACTGTGTGTCTCTGTGTCTTTGTGTCTCTGTGACTCTGTGTCTCTGTGTCTTTGTGTCTCTGTGACTCTGTGTCTCTGTGTCTCTGTGTCTCTGTGACTCTGTGACTCTGTGACTGTGTCTCTGTGTCTCTGTGACTCTGTGTCTCTGTGTCTCTGTGTCTTTGTGTCTCTGTGACTCTGTGTCTCTGTGACTCTGTGTCTCTGTGACTCTGTGTCTCTGTGTCTCTGTGTCTCTGTGTCTCTGTGACTCTGTGTCTCTGTGTCTCTGTGTCTCTGTGTCTCTGTGTCTCTGTGACTCTGTGTCTCTGTGTCTCTGTGTCTCTGTGACTCTGTGTCTCTGTGTCTCTGTGTCTCTGTGACTGTGTCTCTGTGTCTCTGTGACTCTGTGTCTCTGTGTCTCTGTGACTGTGTCTCTGTGTCTCTGTGACTCTGTGTCTCTGTGTCTCTGTGTCTCTGTGTCTCTGTGTCTCTGTGACTGTGTCTCTGTGTCTCTGTGTCTCTGTGTCTCTGTGACTGTGTCTCTGTGTCTCTGTGTCTCTGTGACTCTGTGACTGTGTCTCTGTGTCTCTGTGTCTCTGTGACTCTGTGTCTCTGTGTCTCTGTGTCTCTGTGTCTCTGTGACTGTGTCTCTGTGTCTCTGTGTCTCTGTGTCTCTGTGACTGTGTCTCTGTGTCTCTGTGTCTCTGTGTCTCTGTGACTGTGTCTCTGTGTCTCTGTGTCTCTGTGTCTCTGTGTCTCTGTGTCTCTGTGTCTCTGTGACTGTGTCTCTGTGTCTCTGTGACTCTGTGTCTCTGTGTCTCTGTGACTGTGTCTCTGTGTCTCTGTGACTCTGTGTCTCTGTGACTGTGTCTCTGTGTCTCTGTGTCTCTGTGTCTCTGTGTCTCTGTGACTGTGTCTCTGTGTCTCTGTGACTCTGTGACTCTGTGACTGTGTCTCTGTGTCTCTGTGACTCTGTGTCTCTGTGTCTCTGTGACTCTGTGTCTCTGTGTCTCTGTGTCTCTGTGTCTCTGTGTCTCTGTGACTGTGTCTCTGTGTCTCTGTGTCTCTGTGTCTTTGTGACTGTGTCTCTGTGTCTCTGTGTCTCTGTGACTCTGTGTCTCTGTGACTGTGTCTCTGTGACTGTGTCTCTGTGTCTCTGTGTCTCTGTGACTGTGTGTCTGTCTTTGTGACTGTGTCTCTGTGTCTCTGTGTCTCTGTGTCTCTGTGACTCTGTGTCTCTGTGTCTCTGTGTCTCTGTGTCTCTGTGACTGTGTCTCTGTGACTGTGTCTCTGTGTCTCTGTGACTGTGTCTCTGTGTCTCTGTGTCTCTGTGTCTCTGTGTCCCTGTGTCTCTGTGTCTCTGTGACTGTGTCTCTGTGACTCTGTGTCTCTGTGTCTCTGTGTCTCTGTGTCTCTGTGACTGTGTCTCTGTGACTGTGTCTCTGTGTCTCTGTGACTGTGTCTCTGTGTCTCTGTGACTCTGTGTCTCTGTGTCTCTGTGTCTCTGTGTCTCTGTGACTGTGTCTCTGTGACTGTGTCTCTGTGTCTCTGTGACTGTGTCTCTGTGTCTCTGTGACTCTGTGTCTCTGTGTCTCTGTGTCTCTGTGTCTCTGTGTCTCTGTGTCTCTGTGACTGTGTCTCTGTGTCTCTGTGTCTCTGTGTCTCTGTGACTGTGTCTCTGTGTCTCTGTGTCTGTGTCTCTGTGTCTCTGTGTCTCTGTGTATCTGTGTCTCTGTGTCTCTGTGACTGTGTCTCTGTGTCTCTGTGTCTCTGTATCTCTGTGTCTCTGTGTCTCTGTGACTGTGTCTCTGTGACTGTGTCTCTGTGTCTCTGTGACTGTGTCTCTGTGTCTCTGTGTCTCTGTGTCTCTGTGTCTCTGTGTCTGTGTCTCTGTGTCTCTGTGTCTGTGTCTCTGTGACTGTGTCTCTGTGTCTCTGTGTCTCTGTGTCTCTGTGACTCTGTGTCTCTGTGTCTCTGTGTCTCTGTGTCTCTGTGTATCTGTGTCTCTGTGTCTCTGTGACTGTGTCTCTGTGTCTCTGTGTCTCTGTATCTCTGTGTCTCTGTGTCTCTGTGACTGTGTCTCTGTGACTGTGTCTCTGTGTCTCTGTGTCTCTGTGTCTCTGTGTCTCTGTGTCTCTGTGACTGTGTCTCTGTGACTCTGTGTCTCTGTGTCTCTGTGTCTCTGTGTCTCTGTGTCTCTGTGACTCTGTGACTGTGTCTCTGTGTCTCTGTGTCTCTGTGTCTCTGTGTCTCTGTGTCTCTGTGACTGTGTCTCTGTGACTCTGTGTCTCTGTGTCTCTGTGTCTCTGTGTCTCTGTGTCTCTGTGACTCTGTGACTGTGTCTCTGTGTCTCTGTGTCTCTGTGTCTCTGTGTCTCTGTGACTCTGTGTCTCTGTGTCTCTGTGTCTCTGTGTCTCTGTGACTGTGTCTCTGTGTCTCTGTGTCTCTGTGTCTCTGTGTCTCTGTATCTCTGTGACTGTCTCCATGACATTGAAACATAGACAATAGGTGCAGGAGTAGGCCATTCTGCCCTTCGAGCCTGCACCGCCATTCAATGTGATCATGGCTGATCATCCAACTCAGTATCCCGTACCTGCCTTCTCTCCATACCCCCTGATCCCTTTAGCCACAAGGGCCACATCTAACTCCCTCTTAAATATAGCCAATGAACTGGACTCAACTACCTTCTGTGGCAGAGAATTCCACAGATTCACCACTCTCTGTGTGGAAAATGTTTCCCTCATCTCGGTCCTAAAAGACTTCCCCCTTATCCTTAGACTGTGACCGCTTGTTCTGGACTTCCCCAACATTGGGAACAATCTTCCTGCATCTAGCCTGTCCAACCCCTTAAGAATTTTGTAAGTCTCTATAAGATCCCCCCTCAATCTTCTAAATTCCAGCGAGTACAAGCCGAGTCTATCCAATCTTTCCTCATATGAAACTCCTGACATCCCAGGAATCAGTCTGGTGAAACTTCTCTGCACTCCCCTCTATGGCAAGAATGTCTTTCCTCAGATTAGGAGACCAGAACTGTACGCAATACTCCAGGTGTGGCCTCACCAAGACCCTGTACAACTGCAGTAGAACCTCCCTGCTCCTATACTGAAATCCTTTTGCTATGAATGCTAACATACCACTCGCTTTCTTCACAGCCCAGCTCAGATTAGGCGACCAAAACTGTACGCAATACTCCAGGTGTGGCCTCACTGCAGTAGAACCTCCCTGCTCCTATACTCAAATCCTTTTGCTATGAATGCTAACATACCATTTGCTTTCTTCACTGCCCGGCTCAGATTAGGGGACACGCAGTTGACTCAGGTGTGCATTTCTGTCTGTTCCACAGGTGATCAAGTCTGGGGTGGAGACGACGTGCAAGTGCCACGGCGTGTCTGGTTCCTGCACCGTGCGGACGTGCTGGCGGCAGCTGGCCCCGTTCCACGAGATCGGCAAGCTGCTGAAGCTGAAGTACGAGACGTCGCTGAAGGTGGGCAGCACCACCAACGAGGCGACGGGCGAGGGGGACATCACCCCGCCCAAGAAGTCCCCCGTCCAAGCCGCCGCCGCCGCCGCCGCCGCCGCCTCCGCCACCGCCGCCGCCCACCAACACCATCACCACCAGATCCCAAGGACTACTGACCTGGTCTACATCGACGACTCGCCCAGCTTCTGCCGGCCGAGCAAGTACTCACCGGGCACCGCCACCAGGAAGTGCTACAAGGACAAGAACTGCGAGAGCATCTGCTGCGGCAGGGGCCACAACACCCAGAGCCGGGAGGTGAAGCGGCCGTGCCAGTGCCAGGTGCGCTGGTGCTGCTACGTGGAATGCAAGCAGTGCATGCAACAGGAGGAGATCTACACCTGCAAGGACTAGCCCGCTTTGCTGAGGCGAGCAGAGAGAGAGAGTGAGAGAGAGAGGGCAAGGGAGCAGAGAGGAGATGGGGGAGCAGTGTGTGTGTGTGTGTGTGTGTGTGTGTGTGAGGGGGTGGGGAGGGGGGGTGGTAACAGAGAGGGGAGAAAGGACCCGCTGGAAGAAGGGACAAAGACAAATCCCAGAAGCAGACACTCCCCGGCGCCAATCCACCATTCTGACTGGCTGGGACGGTCGTAAGTAGCCCCCCACCTTCGCGTATCTTTGCCCCCCCCCCCCCCCACCAGCTGGCGCGGGGGACGGTGAACGGTGAACGGCCGAGGAGTGTGACTTCCACGTGTAGGAGCGAAGACCTGGGGGGTCACAAGGAGCGAATGGCTCGGAGGTTGGACAGCCTTTGGCTCCGATTAAAATGACCGCTGGCCTTCGTTCAGGCCAAGCCACTCAATGGGCCAAAGCCCACCCCCCCCTCATTGAAACTCCACTGAACAAACTTTCTCAATATTGGGAGCGTGGAGGGGCGGTAAAGGCTCGACAACTCCATCCAAGGGTGCAACTGTGAAGAGATAAATAATTCGTCGAGGGCCATTATTAACCAACGGCATCGGATGGCAGACTTTGGTGGGAAGATCCAGCGTGGAAGCAGGCCCTTCGGCCCACCGAGTCCCTTCCATGCTATCCCTCTTTACTCATCCAGTCGCTACACACTAGAGCCTTTCCGCCTTGTATGGAGGGCAGTTTCACCCAGCTATCCATCGCACCGGACATTAGGCCCACCGGGTCCGCGCCGACCGGCGATCCCCGCGCACACTATCTCCACCCTACACCCGCCAGGGACATTTTTTTTTACACTTATACCAAGCCAATTAATCGACATACCTATAAAAGGTCTTTGGTGTGTGGGAGGAAACCAAAGATCTCATAGAAACAGAGCAACATAGAAAAATAGGTGCAGGAGTAGGCCATTCGGCCCTTCAGCAAATGACAGTCCCGCCATCCCGGGAATTAACCTTGTAAACCTACGCTGCACTCCCTCAATAGCAAGAATGTCCTTCCTCAAATTAGGGGACCAAAACTGCACACAATACTGCAGGTGTGGTCCCACTAGGGCCCTGTACAACTGCAGAAGGACCACTTTGCTTCTATAGAAACATAGAAACATAGAAAAATAGGTGCAGGAGTAGGCCATTCGGCCCTTCGAGCCTGCACCGCCATTCAATGTGATCATGGCTGATCATCCAACTCAGTATCCCGTACCTGCCTTCTCTCCATACCCCCCTGATCCCTTTAGCCACAAGTGCCACATCTAACGCCCTCTTAAATATAGCCAATGAACTGGCCTCAACTACCCTCTGTGGCAGAGAATTCCAGAGACCCACCACTCTCTGTGTAAAGAATGTTTTCCTCATCTCGGTCCTAAAGGAACTCCCCCTTATCCTTAAACTGTGACCCCTTGTTCTGGACTCCCCCAACATCGGGAACAATCTTCCAGCATCTAGCTTGTCCAACCCCTTAAGAATTTCGTAAGTTTCTGTAGCTTACTCGGGGAATCTCGGGGAAAACCCACGCGGCCACGGAGAAACATGGACAATAGGTGCAGGAGGAGGCCATTCTGCCCCTTCGAGCCAGCACCGCCATTCATTGTGATCGTGGCTGACCATCCCCAAATCAGTGTCCCCGTCCCTGCCTTCTCCCCATATCCCCTGACTACCTTGCCGATATCTTGGTGGCCCTGCATTTCACAAATTCACACGATATAGGAGTAGAATTAGGCCACTCGGCCCATCGAGTCCATTCTGCCATTCAATCGTGGCTGATCTAATCCAATTTCCCCCCCCCCCACCCCCCCCCCCGGTCCATTTGAACCCAGTTGTGGCCACAGACCCTTGAATCCGATGGCTATCGAGTGCTGGGGTCTTAGAAGATTTTCTCTGGGATTTGTGCCAATGGACATAAAATAAAAAACTCTATTTATATCAGCGCTGGTGTGCTGCTGCCCTCAACTTAGCCCTAACTCATATAAAGGTCCATAAACCTTGCATAGTTACGTCCCACCCCTCCCAGAGCACGGTTTCTGCGTTCCCACGCTCCAAAGACAAAATTATATCATCGCCTTTATGGCATCCCTAATAAAACCAAGCCAATCGGCCCCCGTGGATGCTCGCCGATCGTTTGTGGTTGTGGGGTACGCACAAACCATGCGTGGGACATATGTGATGCGCGAAGCCATTTAGAACGGAGGCGAGGAAACACTTGAGTGGTGGGTCTGTGGAATTCTCTGCCTCAGAGGGCGGTGGAGGCCGGTTCTCTGGATACCTCCAAGAGAGAGCTAGATAGGGCTCTTGAAGATGGCGGAGTCAGGGGATATGGGGAGAAGGCAGGAACGGGGTACTGATTGGGGATGATCAGCCGTGATCACATTGAATGGCGGTGCTGGCTTGAAGGGCCGAATGGCCTACTCCTGCACCTATTGTCTGTTGTCTATATAAAGCAGTCCAGACGCAGCCTGTTGGGCTGAGTTAAGCATGGAAGGCCCTTCAGCCCATCGACCACCTGTTGCCACTCGTTCTAACGTGATCCCGCGTTCTTGTCCACTCCCTATGCACCAGGGGGGCAATTCTTTACAGAGGTTGACCTGCAAACCCTGCACGTCTTTGGGAATGTGGGAGGGAACCGGAGCCCCCGGAGGAAACCGACGCGGTCACAGGGAGAACGTGCAAACTCCACACACGCACACACACACACACACATGCACACACACACACACACACACACACACACGCACACACACACGCACACACACACACACACACACACACACACACACACACACACATGCACACATACACACACACGCACGCACACACGCAAACGCTAACTCACTCACACACAGCGGCAGAGGTCGGGATCGAACCCCCGGGTCTCCGGTGCCGTGAAGCGGCGACTTTGCCCGCTGTGTGCGTTCCTGTCACCCGTCCCTTCTCTCCAGAGACGCTGCCTGTCCCGCTGAGTTGCTCCCCCAGCGTCTTGTGTCCGTCCTCAGCCTTCTACCACGATGGAGTTGCAGAGCCGGAGCAACATATGTGCACCGTTCTCACTCCCGCGTTTACACGACTCGAAGAGAGCACTGGACGCTGAAAGCCGCCTGGTTCTCGCGCAGAATGAACCCGTGGGACACCGTTCACTTCTGCCGTGTGGCCATCACCAGCGGCGGATTTGTCACCGCGTTTGGTGCTACTTCTGGCAGATCCTCTTCCAAAGACACGGCAGGGCACACTGCTAAAAAGAAAAATGGCCGCCACCAACGCTAACCCCATTGTCCTTCAGTCGGGTTGCCCGCATGAAGGTCGGCAACTTGGGATTGGCAGTGATCGCCTGTTTGACACATGGAGCGAATGCGGCGCGGGATTCAAAACGGCCCTTCGGCCCGACTCCTCCGTGCCGACCATCTATCTGAGCCACGACGACCATTTGGCCCCTGGCCCTCTAAAACCGTTCCTACCCAAGCTGTCTCACTCTGTGGCACACCGACAAGACGTATCGCCTCGCATGCGTGGAAACTCCTATGGAACCCCGACGCCCCTCATTTCTTCAGCCGTACCTCCCCCCAACTTCAGGGCGAGGGAAGTTGAGGAGCCTGCAACACAGGAGCTTGCCTAACATCAGTGAGATATTCAGGGACCTTGAAGCTGGGAATTTCTAATCGTACGGTGGCTCTGTGGCAAGACGAGATGCAGCTATCTGTGCGACTTGCTCCTAGACCTAGCTGGAACCAACCTGTCCCTGTATATAGCATTAATCACATTATACTGGTCACATCTAGCCATAGAATATCAATCCATTTGGGGGGGGACAGTCGTGGAGTCAAGTCTCACGCCACAAAAAAAAAACAAGGCCCTTCGGCCCGACCCACCCATTCCGACCCAAACGCGAGGATGTAATTGGAGTGCAGGTGATGAACGGATTAACGAATGAATAAGTCTATTGGCCAAGTTTGTTCACATACAAGGAATTTGCCTGGGTGCTCCGCCCGCAAGCGACAGTTGAGGATGATACATAGAACGTGAAGCGTTAAACATTAACGACCGAGGAGCCGAGCTGTTTTGTACGTTGGGCAACCAGCAGTCGTTCCGCCATCGCAAACGTAGCGTTCCGTCACAAAGATAACGCGATCGACCGTCGACGATCTTGACCGGCCGCCAATGAACGGCGAGATGCGGCTTTGGCCACGGGACTGACCCACAGCGAGACGTGGCCGTCCGCTCTCCAATTGTCCACCCTGGGCCGCCTCTACTCAGACACAACACACCTTTCCGCCCCCATGAACATCGAAGACCGTCGACTGAAGAGAACACGGATTACTACTTTTTTTTTTTGAAGTTTGTTTTGCGGACTTCGACAGGATTCTCCGTGCCACGGTGCGCGCAGATGCTGGCTTCAACCAAAGGTCGACCGAGGGCAAGGAAAGCTGGAGTAACTCGGCGGGTCGGGCAGCATCTGCGGAGGGAAAGAGTGGGCGACGTTTCGGATGGTCGGCGAGGCATTCGGAGACCACGGAAGCTGCGAAACTTCGAGTCTCGGACCCGGAACGTCGCCCGTCCCTTCCCCCCCCCCCCCCCCCCCGTCCCGTTGAGTTACGCCAGCCGTTTTTCCGCGTCGATCGACGATTTCGCTGACAGTGAGGCTGGGGACATATTCCGACATGCCGGCTTCCCCCGGGACTTATCCCCTCCTCGGTCACAACCAATACTTTGAATGACTTCATTTGGAAAGCACTCGGCTGTGTGTGGGGGGGAGATGAGGCGAGGAGACTCGAGACTCAAGAAGGGCTACTTCGTCGAGAGAGGAGATGGGAGCGTGCGACGCGTGCGGCTGTGGTGAATAGCCTCACATTGTATAGAATTATCGAGACAAATGCTGACTTCCTTTATGTGTTTAGGTGAAGCGATGTATTAATGTACCATATGCCCCACTTATAACACACCCCAGTGCTATCTCTTCTTCGTCAGTGGGATGGGGGGAGCTGGGAATGCCTTCAGTGGCCCTGTGGGATGTGCACATCCGGGCCAGGGATCTCTCACTCTCTCTCACATCCAGGACAAAGCCATCATCACCCGGCCAACCTTTAGTTAAAGAGGGCAGGGAGTGAAAGATAATGCCTGCTCCAGCTTGCTGTCCAGTGAATCCAATTGGCACTTGTGTGCAAGAACCAGGAAATGCAGGTGCTGGCTAACAAGGTGCAGGATGGTGGAGTAACTCAGCAGGTCAGGCGGGTCAGTCTGAGGAAGGGTCCCAACCCAAAATGGGATCAGTCTGAGGAAGGGTCCCAACCCAAAATGGGATCAGTCTGAGGAAGGGTCCCAACCCAAAATGGGATCAGTCTGAGGAAGGGGCCCAACCCAAAATGGGATCAGTCTGAGGAAAGGTCCCAACCCAAAACGTTGCTTGCCCATGTCCCCTAGAGATGCTGCCTGACCCATTCAGTTACTCCAGCACTCTGTGGCTTTTTTGGCAGTTGTATATGTGTGTGTGTGTGTGCGCGTGATCGTGCGTGAGTGTGTGGATGTGTGTGCGTTTGTGAATGTACGCGAGTGCCTGTGTGTGTGCATGAGTGTGTGTGTGTTTGTATGTGTGTGCGTGAGTGTGTGTGTGTTTGTATGTGTGTGCGTGAGTGTGTGTGTGTTTGTGTGTGAATGCATATGAATGTGTGCGCGTGTGTCTGTGAGTATGTGAATGTGTGTGAGTGTGCATGTGTGTGTGTCTACGTGTATGTGAATGTGTGTGTGTGAATGTGTGATGTATGTGTGAGTGTATGTGGATGTGTGTGTGACTGTGCTTGTGTGCGTGTAAATGCGTGTGAGTGTGTGTGAATGTTTGTGTGTGCGCAAGTGTGTGTGAGTGTGTGTAAGTGTGTGTGAGTGTGTGTAAGTGTGTGTGAGTGTGTGTGAGTGTGTGCGTGTGTGTGCTTGCATGTGTGTAAGTGTGTGTAAGTGTGTATGTGAGCGTGCATGTGTGTAAGTGTGTGAGTGTGCGGGTGGGTAAGTGTGTGTGAGTGTGTGTGTGAGTGTGCATGTGTGTGTGGGTGGGTGTGTGTGAGTGTGCATGTGTGTAAGTGTGTGTGAGTGTGCGTGTGTGTGCGCGTGTGTGTGAGTGTGCGTGTGTGTAAGTGTGTATGTGAGCGTGCATGTGTGTAAGTGTGAGGGTGCGGGTGGGTAAGTGAGTGTGCGTGTGAGTGTGCATGTGTGTGTGCGCGGGTGGGTAAGTGTGTGTGAGTGTGCATGTGTGTGTGTGTGCATGTGTGTGCGTGTGCGTGTGTCCATCCACACACAAGTGCCTTGAATTGAGAGGAGGATGGCAAATGTGGAGAAGGCAAAAAGGCATCAAATTCTGAAAAATGACTGTTGCACCAAATGCAACAAAAATCAAGCTGAGGGCAAGCAACGGTGAGGAGCACAGGGTGTGTTACAAGTGGGCAGTGCAGTGCGGAGTATATTGACCCTGGTAGCAGTATCTGAAGAGTTTTAGTTTAACTTTCTACCACAGTGTACCACTGGCTGATAGAAGTGTGGCCATTGCTGTAACCTATATTATACAGTCACGGGACGAGTCAGTTCTAATCATAAATATATATATAAATATATATTATATATATAAAAGTATAAGATATATTGATGTTAGTGGGAGGGATGAGGTGCAATGTCTGTATGTGGATGTTGTACGTGTGTGAGTGAGTGAGTGTGAGTGAGTGAGTGTGAGTGTGTGTGAGTGAGTGAGTGTGTGTGAGTGTGGGTGAGTGAGTGTGAGTGTGAGTGAGTGAGTGTGAGTGAGTGTGGGTGAGTGAGTGTGAGTGAGTGAGAGTGTGTGAGTGAGTGTGAGTGTGTGTGAGTGAGTGAGTGTGTGTGAGTGTGTGTGAGTGAGTGTGAGTGAGTGTGAGTGTGAGTGAGTGAGTGTGAGTGAGTGTGGGTGAGTGAGTGTGAGTGAGTGAGAGTGTGAGTGAGTGTGTGTGAGTGTGTGTGAGTGAGTGTGAGTGAGTGTGAGTGTGAGTGAGTGAGTGTGAGTGTGTGTGAGTGAGTGAGTGTGTGTGAGTGTGGGTGAGTGAGTGTGAGTGAGTGTGAGTGTGAGTGAGTGAGTGTGAGTGAGTGTGGGTGAGTGAGTGTGAGTGAGTGAGAGTGTGAGTGAGTGAGTGTGAGTGAGTGCAAAACGTGATCAGATTGTCTCCAGAAACATGAGGCAGAGTCTGCCTCGGGTCACTCATTGTGTGCGCGCGTACGTGTTTGCACGTCTGTGTGTGTGTGTGCGCGTGTGCGCGTGCCTGTCTGTCTGCCTGTCAGTGCGTGTGTCTGTTTGCATGTTCACGCGCGTGTGTGTGTGTGCGCGTGTGTGTATGTTCTTGAAGATGTAAATCTAACAGGAAGATTTGACGTCATCTGCCATTGCTGGCTAAGTTGAGGATCACAGAACCCCCCCTCAGTAGGTTTTAGAAGCAGAATTAGGCCATTCGGCCCATCAAATGATCGCTGGTCAGCGTGGATTCGGTGGGCCGAAGGGCCTGTTTCCATGCTGTAAGTGTAAATAGTGAGGGCGACAGATTGATTTGGCTTTGCTAAACATAAAATGCTAATTTCTAAGTCCATGCTTCATTGGACTTAGGTAGAAACTAATGGTGGCGCAGCGGTAGGGTTGCTGCCTCACAGCGCCGGGAGACCCGGGTTCGATCCTGACCACGGGCGCTGTCCGTACGGAGTTTGTACGTTCTCCCCGTGTCCTGCGTGGGTTTCCTCCGAGACCTTCGATCTCCTCCCGCACTCCAAAGACGTGCCGGTTTGTAGGTTAATTGGCTTGGTGTAAATGTAAAAAAAAAACTGTCCCCAGTGTGTGTAGGATAGTGTTAATGTGCGGGGATCACCGGTCGGTGGGCCGAAGGGCCCGTTTCCACGCTGTATCTCTAAACTAAGCTAAACTAAAGCAAGTCAAAGGTTATCGCCGTCGGTGATCAAAATGGTGGCCAGTTTTTTGGGCCGGGAGACGTAGATGCAAGAAGAGTTGTGGGAAGTGTTTCAGAGCCTCGGGCCTAGTGCCGTTGGAGACTGGTATTAGTCACAGATACGAGAGTCGAGGCGAAGGAGAGTTGCGTAGGATTGGTTGCAAATTTGGACAGAAGTTCAGGAAGGATGGATAGATGGAAACTAGCTGGGAAAGATTTGGAATGACCAAAACTGGAGTTAATAGCACGGAGGCAGGCACCAACACAGACGGCTCTGGAGGCCAAGTCAGTGGATTTTTTTTTTTAAGGCGGAGATGAATAGATTCTTGATTAGTGCGCGAGTCAGCGGTTACGGGGAGAAGGTAGGGTAGTGCGGTTAGGAGGGAGAGATAGAGCAGTCATGACTGAATGGCGGGGTCGACTTGATGGGCCGAATGGCTCCTATCACTTATGGCCTTATGAAGCGGGGAAATTAAATTACCCACTGAGCCAGATAGAAACATAGAAACATAGAAAGTAGGTGCAGGAGTAGGCCATTCGGCCCTTCGAGCCTGCACCGCCATTCAATGTGATCATGGCTGATCATCCAAATCAGTATCCCGTACCTGCCTTCTCTCCATACCCCCTGATCCCTTTAGCCACAAGGGCCACATCTAACGCCCTCTTAAATATAGCCAATGAACTGGCATCAACTACCCTCTGTGGCAGAGAGTTCCAGAGACCCACCACTCTCTGTGTGAAAAAATTCCTTCTCATCTCGGTCCTAAAGGATTTCCCTTATCCTTAAGCTGTGACCACTTGCCCTGGACCTCCCCAACATCGGGAACAATCTTCCTGCATCTAGCCTGTCCAACGCCTTAAGAATTTTGTAAGTTTCTATAAGATCCCCTCTCAATCTCCTAAATTCTAGACAGTATAAACCGAGTCTATGCAGTCTTTGTTCATAAGACAGTCCTGACATCCCAGGAATCAGTCTGGTGAACCTTCTCTGCACTCCCTTTATGGCAATAATGTCCTTCCTCAGATTTGGAGACCAGAACTGTACGTAATACTCCAGGTGTGGCCTCACCAAGACCCTGTACAACTGAAGTAGAACCTCCCTGCTCCTATACTCAAACCCTTTTGCTATGAAAGCTAACATACCATTCGCTTTCTTCACTGCCTGCTGTACCTGCATGCCTACTTTCAATGACTGGTGTACCATGACACCCAGGTCGCGCTGCATCTCCCCTTTTCCTAATCGGCCTCCATTTAGATAATAGTCTGTTTTCCTATTTTTGCCACCAAAGTGGATAACCTCACATTTATCCACATTATACTGCATCTGCCAAACATTTGCCAACTCACCCAGCCTATCCAAGTTACCTTGCAGTCTCCTAGCAT
>OY740784.1:119467477-119537477 GCA_963514005.1 Raja brachyura
CGTGTGTGTGTGTGTGTGTGCGTGTGCGTGTGCGTGTGTGTGTGTGCGTGTGGTCGCTGAGGGGAGGGTGAAGGATGTCGTCTGACTTTAAAGCAGTTTCCCGCACTGAATCTGGATGCTTTCTGTGTAATTATTTAAGTATATACTATTTAATGTGGACATATTTTGCTCTTGTAAATTGTAAATACTGATTTTTTCGTCCTGTTCTCCTGTGGTATTAATACGTCTCAGTTAGTAAGGCACATATACTTTATATTGACATCAATTGGGAATGCAACGGCCAAATATCGTTTCTTCTCCCAGGCCTGGTTATGTGTTCAAATTCCAACGAGTATCCAGCCGTGCAGCCTCTCGATCCATCCTCGACTCAAGCACCTTACAAGACCACAAGACATAGGAGCAGAATTAAACCTCCCAGCCCATCCAGTCGTGCAGATTGGAAACAGGCCCTTGCCGACCAACATGCCCCCATCTACACTAGTCCCACCTGCCGACATTTGGCCCGCATCCCTCCAACCCTATCCCATCCATCCACCCATCGAAGTGCCTCTTAAACGTTACGATAGTAGTTGCCTCCTCTGGCAGCTCGTTCCATACACCCACCACCCTTTGTGTAGAAAATCTGCCCCCCCCCCTGGCTTCCTATTAAAACTCTCCCCCCTCCCCTTAAACCTTGAAGCTGTCTGTATGTGGTTTGTCCGTTCTCCTCCCCGTGACCGCGTGGGTTTTCTCCGGGCGCTCCGGTTTCCTCCCACATCCCGAAGACGCGCGTGTTTGTAGGTTGATCGGCCCCTCTGTAAATTGCCCCTCCCCCCCCCCCATAGTGTGTGGGGAGCGGTTGAGAAAGTGGGATGGCACTGGACCCGTGATCGATGGCTAGCACGGACTCGGTGGGCCGAAGGGCCTGGTCCTACTCCCTATCTCTGGAACCAAATCCAAGCTAAGTGCAATGGGATCTTTGGAATGACCTGAGAACAATCCCTTCTTCCCGCGTGTGGCGTGCACAGCCTAAAGTTGTTGGACAACTTGTTGTGTTTGATCTTCTGTCTGTGCACGTCGGGTTGATTGCATTCGTCGAAACAGGGCGGACCACGTGAAGGTTGCAGTCTTCCCGCCCCCGACAAGGCAGTGTTTCTTTAACACTGTGGTGAGATCAAACACCATCACACGAGATGAAGTCCTTGCAACATCAGCCTGGGTTGATGGGGTACCAGGATACAAACCAAAACTAAAGCGCCTGTCCCACTTTCACCATCTGATCCACCACCTTTTTTAATGACCCTGTCCCACTGTACGAGTTCATTCCAAGAGCTCTCCCGAGTTTCCCCCGATTCGAACTCGGAGATTTACGGTATTGGCCGCTCGTGGGTTCTCGGGGCTCTCGTGGACATTTTTCAACACGTTTGAAAAAATCTTCACGACTCTTCACGAGCTTACCGCGTTTCCTGCCGTTAGCGTTACGAGCCGCTAAGAGACGTCCCCGAGCTCCGACGTACCCGCTGCGTACATTCTCCGTGCTTGCCGCGAGTTTGATTTTTTTTTAAACTCGGGAGGGCTCTTGGAGTGAACTCGTAGAGTGGGACAGGGCCCTTTACTCGTGGACATCTTTCATCATGTTGCAAAAAACGCCCCGACCCACGAGTTGCCTACGACTAGCACCACGGCCTCCTACCGCCGACCTGCCTACGACCTCCTACGACCTCGTGACGGCCACGCTGCGAGAATGAGTCATGGGCAAACTCGGCAGAGGTCGTGAGTTTGGTTTGTGAAAGTGGGACAGGCCCTTAACTGAAAAGTGGAAGAAGAACAAATAAAGACTTGGCCATTGCATTCCTAATACTAACATGCCCAGGTTGTGTGTGTGTGCGTGTGTGTGTGTGCGCGCGTGTGTGTGTTTTTCTCTCACAGAGTCTAATGGAGCCTAAATTATTTGTTTCTACCTCATGTTCATAGCTTGCAGGTATGAACTGATTCTTCAGTCTGACTGTGGAGGATGTATTTAAATTATTTAACACCTTGGTATAACAAAAGCGAGAGAATTCTGGAAATAAATGAAGTGTGAATTATTTTTCAAACGTGTCTTGTCTTCATCCTTTCCTCCTGAAAAGCCGGAAGGTGTCGGAACGGAGCAAGGTTCTCGGAGGCGATGTGGCAAGCCTTTGTAAATTTGGTGGTCAGAGATCGAGGGGGGGGGGGGGGGGGATGGGACAGGCACAAACGTTGGTTTAGTTTAGTCATACAGCGCGGAAACAGGCCCGACCTGTCCAGGTCACCCTGCAACCTCCTAACATCCTCTTCGCAGTTCACACTGCCGCCCAGCTTTGGTGTCATCCGCAAACTTGCAAGTGTTTCTCCTAATTCCCTCTTCCAAATCATGAATATACGTGGCAAACAGTTGCGGCCCCAACACCGAGCCTTGCGGCACTCCACTCGCCACTGCCTGCCGTTCTGAAAAGGACCCGTTCACTCCTACTCTTTGCTTCCTGTCTGCCAACAAATTTTCTATCCACGTCAACACCCTCCCCCCAATACCAAGTGCTCTAATTTTAGTCACCGGTCTCCCGTGCGGGACCTTATCAAAGGCTTTCTCTGTCCTCCGGTACATCTGGGAGATTGTTTGTGTCTTCCTTAGTGAAGACGGATCCGAAGTACCTGTTCAACTCTTCTGCCATTTCCTTGTTGCCCATAATAATCTCACCCGTGTCTGCCTTCAAGGGACCCACATTTGACTTTGCGACTCTTTTAACATATCTAAAGAAGCTTTTACTGTCCTTCTTTATATTCCTGGCCAGCTTCCCCTCGTACTTCATCTTTTCAGCCCGTATTGCCCGTTTTGTTTCCTTCTGTTGTCCTATGAAAGTTTCCCAATCCTCCGGCTTCCGGCTACTCTTTGCTGTGTTATACATCTTTTCTTTCAGTTTTATTTTATCCCTAACTTCTCTTGTCAGCCACGGTTGCCTCCTGCTCCCCTTGGAATCTTTCTTCCTTTTTGGAATGAAATGATCCTGCATCTTCCGGATTATGCCCAGAAATCCCTGCCATTGCTGCTCCACTGTCATTCCTGCTAGGATCCCTTTCCAGTCTACTTTGGCCAGCTCCCCTTCATAGTCCCCTTTGTTCAGCTGCATCACTGCCACTTCCGATTTAACCTTCTCTTTCTCAAATTGCAGATTAAAACTAATCATATTATGATCACTACCTCCAAGCGGTTCCTTCACCTCGAGTCTCTCTTATCATATCTGGTTCATTGGACAACACTAAATCCAGAATTGCCTTTTCTCTGGTCAGCTCCATTACAAGCTGCTCTAAGAGTCCATCTCGGAGGCATTCTACAAAGAGTCAGGGGATGTGGGGAGAAGGCAGGAACGGGGTACTGATTGGGGATGATCAGCCGTGATCACATTGAATGGAGGTGCTGGCTCGAAGGGCCAAATGGCCTCCTCCTGCGTCTATTGTCTATCGTCTAATGTCTATTCTCCTGCCTTCTCCCCACAATCCCTGACAAAGCTTTTCACTGCATTAAGTACACGTGACAATAATAAACCAAAGCCGAAACCTATAACCATATAACCATATAACAATTACAGCACGGAAACAGGCCCTCTCGGCCCTTCCAGTCCGTGCCGAACCCTTACTCTCACCTAGTCCCATCTACCTGCACTCAGACCATACCCCTCCATTCCCTTCCCGTCCATATACCTATCCACTTTACTTTTAAATGTTAAAATCGATCCTGCCTCCACCACTTCCACTGGAAGCTCATTCCACACAGCCACCACTCTCTGAGTAAAGAAGTTCCCCCTCATGTTACCCCTAAATTTTGTCCCTTAATTCTCATGTCATGCCCTCTTGTTTGAATCTTCCCTACCCTCAATGGGAAAAGCTTATCCACGTCAACTCTGTCTATCCCTTTCATCATTTTAAAGACCTCAATCAAGTCCCCCCTTAACCTTCTGCGCTCCAAAGAATAAAGACCTAACTTGTTCAACCTTTCTCTGTAACTTAGTTGTTGAAACCCAGGCAACATTCTAGTAAATCTCCTCTGTACCCTCTCTATTTTGTTGACATCCTTCCTATAATTAGGCGACCAGAATTGTACACCATACTCCAGAATTGGCCTCACCAATGCCCTGTACAATTTTAACATTACAGAGCTATAGAGATCCACCATGGATTTTCCGGCTCCCTTGGTTCCCGAGCCTTGCTGGATCATCCGCGTTGCCCGACCGATCGAGGTCTCAACCTCTGAGCGGAATCCAACGGCACCGGGACATTCCGCCGGGGGGGCCGAGATACCGCCCCGCAAAGTTCCAGAGCCCCGGAGGAAAATCTGACCCAGCGGAAGTCCCGATGAGGCGGAGATCGGCCACTTCACCCGTCCTGGAGGCCACATTTTCGGTGGGACTTCCGGGGGGGGGGGGGGGGGGGGGGGGGATTTCAAGTGTACTCTCGTAATTATATCCGGATTAAAGGAGGTCCTGGAAAATCAATGGTGGTGGATTCGGAATGTTTTTTTCGGAACAGGAAATCATATTTTTTTTACAGGGTTTAGTTTAGTTTAAAGATACACGTGTAAACAGGCCCTTCAGCCCACCGAGTCCGCGCCGACCAGCGATCCCCGCACACTAACACTACCCTACACGCACACTAGGGACAATTTACAATTTTTACCGAAACTACAAAAAAAACCTGTACGTCTTAAAGAGTGTGGGAGGAAACCGGAGCCCCCTGAGAAAACCCACGCAGGTCACGGGGAGAACATAGAAACATAGAAAAATAGGTGCAGGAGTAGGCCATTCGGCCCTTCGAGCCTGCACCGCCATTCAATATGATCATGGCTGATCATCCAACTCAGTATCCCGTACCTGCCTTCTCTCCATACCCCCTGATCCCCTTTAGCCACAAGGGCCACATCTAACTCCCTCTTGCTATAGCCAATGAACTGGCCTCAACTACCTTCTGCGGCAGAGAATTCCAGAGACTCACCACTCTCTGTGTAAAGAATGTTTTCCTCATCTCGGTCCTAAAGGATTTCCCCCTTATCCTTAGACTGTGACCCCTTGTTCTGGACCTCCCCAACATTGGGAACAATCTTCCAGCATCTAGCCTGTCCAACCCCTTAAGAATTTTGTAAGTTTCTATAAGATCCCCCCTCAATCTTCTAAATTCCAGCGAGTACAAGCCGAGTCTATCCAGTCTTTCCTCATATGAAAGTCCTGCCATCCCAGGAATCAGTCTGGTGAATATGTTGGGGGAGTCCAGAACAAGGGGTCACAGTCTAAGGATAAGGGGGAATTCCTTTAGGACCGAGATGAGGAAAACATTCTTTACACAGAGAATGTGAGTCTCTGGAATTCTCTGTCACAGAAGGTAGCTGAGGCCAGTTCATTGGCTATAATTAAGAGGGCGTTAGATGTGGCACTTGTGGCTAAAGGGATCAGGGGGTATGGAGAGAAGGCAGGTACGGGATACTGAGTTGGATGATCAGCCATGATCACATTGAATGGCGGTGCAGGCTCGAAGGGCCGAATGGCCTACTCCTGCACCTATTTTTCTATGTTTCTATGTTTGTGCGTTCTCCCCGTGACCTGCGTGGGTTTTCTCCGAGGTCTTCGGTTTCCTCCCACGCTCCAAAGACGTGCAGGTTTGTAGGTAACTTGACTTGGTATAAATGTAAAAAATGTCCCTAGTGGGTGTAGGATGGTGTTAATGTGCGGGGATCGCTGGCCGGCACGGACCCAGTGGGCCGAAGGGCCTGTTTCCGCGCTGTGGTCTCTAAACTAAAACTACTTTCAGTTTGCACAAAAATGCTGGAGAGACTCAGCGGGTGAGGCAGCATCTATGGAGCGAAGGAACCGGCGCCGTTTCGGGTCGAGACCCTTCGTCAGACTTGCAGTTTAAATGCTTTTAGGCAAAAACCAAAGCTGCCACACTGAAGCAGGTGAATCAGTGTTTAATCTGCCTCTCCTGGTCTTTGGCTCGTGGTCACCCGCAGATGTAGCAACGTTACTGCCAATAAAAAGTCTGCATCCTTGCCTCTTCAACAATGAACTGAAAATGATAGCTTTGAAGAGCTCTGTTATACAATAGAATTGAAAAAAAAAACTAATCCCACAGACCTGTAATTAATATAAGAGCTGCTGGACTCTGGGCTTCATAAATTCATTGGGCTTCATAAATTCGGAAGTTCAGAAGTTCTAAAGTCCCAGGAACAGAATTAGGCCATTCGGCCCATCAAGTCTACTCCGCCATTCAGTCATGGCTGGTCTATCTCTCCCTCTCAACCCCATTCTCCTGCCTTCTCCCCCTTATCTTTTGACAACTTAGGGAGTGCAACCTAGGTTCACCAGGTTAATTCCCGGGATGGCTGGACTGTCAGAGGATGAAAGAATGAAGACTGGGCTTGTATTCACTGGAATTTAGAAGGATGAGAGGGGAGTTCTTCTAGAAACGTATAAAATTATTAAGGGAATGTACAGGCTGGATGCAGGAAACACGGTCCTGATGTTGGGGGAGTCCAGAACCAGGGGACCTTTGGAAATGAGATGTGGAAAACTTTTTCACCCAGAGAGTTGTGAATTTGTGGAATTCTCTGCCTCAGAAGGCAGTGGAGGCCGATTTACTGGATGCATTCAAAAGAGAGATTTCGATAGAGCTCTTAGGGCTATCGGAGTCAGGGGATATGGGGAGAAGGCAGGAACGGGGTACTGATTGGGGATGATCAGCCATGATCGCATTGAATGGCGGTGCTGGCTCGAAGGGCCGAATGGCCTACTCCTGCACCTATTGTCTATGCATGTATCTATGTAAAAATACCCAACGACTTGGCCTCCAGAGCCTTCCACAGAATTCCACAGCCTCTGGCAAATGAAATTCCTCCTCATCTCCTTTCTAAAGAAATTCCTCCTCATCTCCTTTATTCTGAGGCTGTGCCCTCTGGTCCTCTGCTCTCCCTAGTGGAAACATCACCTCCGCATCCACTCTATCCAGGCCTTTGATTTTAAGGGTCGATGGGCTGAATGGCCTATTTCTGCTACTCTGCCTTATGGTCTTAAGTGGATTGGAAAGGTTTAGAACGCAGACCATAGAACGTTGAACAGTTCAGCAGGAATGCAGTCCCTTCGGCCCACATTGTCCATGCGAAACATGATGCCAAGACCATCTCTCATCTTCCTGTGGACAAAATTGCTGGAGCAACTCAGCGGGTGAGGCAGCATCTATGGAGCGAAGGAATAGGCGACGTTTCGGGTCGAGACCCTTCTTCAGACTGATGTGGGGGTTGGGAGCGGGGGCGGGAAGGAGAAAGGAAGAGGCGGAGACAGTGGGCTTTGGGGAGAGCTGGGAAGGGGAGGGGAAAGAGGGAGAAAGCAGAAATTGGGGAAGTCAATGTTCATACCGCTGGGGTGTAAACTACCCAAGCGAAATATGAGGGGCTGCTCCTCCAATTTATGGTGGGACTCATCTACCTGTACATCATACGGCAGATGCAGTGTAATCTGGATAAATGTGAGGTTATCCAATTTGGTGGCAAAAACAGGAAAGTAGACTATTATCTGAATGGTGGCCGATTAAGATAAGGGGAGATGCAAAGAGACCTGGGTGTCACGGTACACCAGTCATTGAAAGTAGGCATGCAGGTGCAGCAGGCAGTGAAGAAAGCGAATGGTACGTTAGCATTCATAGCAAAAGGATTTGAGTATAGGAACAGGGAGGTTCTACTGCAGTTGTACAGGGTTTTGGTGAGGCCACACCTGGAGTATTGCGTACAGTTTTGGTCTCCAAATCTGAGGAAAGACATTCTTGCCATAGAGGGGGTACAGAGAAGGTTCACCACACTGATTCCTGGGATGTCAGTACTTTCATATCAAGAAAGACTGGATAGACTCGGCCTGTACTCGCTAGAATTTAGAAGATTGAGGGGGGATCTTATAGAAACTTACAAAATTCTTAAGGGGTTGGACAAGCTAGATGCAGGAAGATTGTTCCCGATGTTGGGGAAGTCCAGAACAAGGGGTCACAGTCTAAGGATAATGGGGAAGTCGTTTAGGACCGAGATGAGAAGGACTTTTTTCACACAGAGAGTGGTGGGTCTCTGGAACTCTCTGCCACAGAGGGTAGTTGAGGCCAGTTCATTGGCTATATTTAAGAGGGAGTTAGATGTGGCCCTTGTGGCTAAGGGGATCAGAGGGTATGGAGAGAAGGAAGGTACGGGATACTGAGTTGGATGATCAGCCATGATCACATTGAATGGCGGTGCAGGCTCGAAGGGCCGAATGGCCTACTCCTGCACCTGTTGTCTATGTTTCTATGTTTCTATCATCCTTAGCCCTCCATTCCCGGCACTTCCATGTGTACATCCATAAGCATCTTAAATACCACTGTAGTGTCTACCTCGCACAAAGGGCGGTGTGTGTATGGAGCGAGATGCCAGAGGAGGCACGGTCGAGTTGCTGCCTTACAGCGAATGCAGAGCCTGAGACCCGGGTTCGATCCTGACTCCGGGTGCTGTCTGTACGGAGTTTGTACGTCCTCCTCGTGATTTTTTTTCCCGAGATCTTCGCTTTCCTCCCGCACACCAAAGGCGTACAGGTTGATTTGCTCGCCCCTATCGTGTGTGTCGGATAGTGTTAATGTGCGGGGATCGCTGGTCGCGCGGTAGCTCTAAACTAAACTGAAGGAGCAATGTTTAAGAACCACTTAGACAGGTACATGGATAGGGTTGGTTTGGAGGGATATGAGCCAATCGCAGGCAGGTTGGACTAGTGTAGCTGGGACATTGATGGCCGGTGTGGGTAAGTTTGGCCGAAGGGCCCGTTCCAACGGTGTATCACTCATAGAAACATAGAAAATAGGTGTAGGCCAGTAGGCCATTCGGCCCTTCGAGCCAGCACCGCCATTCAATATGATCATGGCTGATCATCCAACTCAGTATCCCGTACCTGCCTTCTCTCCATACCCCCTGATCCCTTTAGCCACAAGGGCCACATCTAACTCCCTCTTGAATATAGCCAATGAACTGACCTCAACTACCTTCTGTGGCAGAGAGTTCCAGAGACTCACCACTCTCTGTGTAAAGAATGTTTTCCTCATCTCGATCCTAAATGAATTCCCCCTTATCCTTAGACTGTGACCCCTTGTTCTGGACTCCCCCAACATCGGGAACAATCTTCACTCCATGACTTTCTTTTCATTCTGGTCTGTGACCTTTGAGAAATTCGGGAACTTGACCTCCTTGCTACTGAGGGCACCTTTCTCCTTAACCCCCCCGCCCTCACCCCCCCCCCCCATCTCCTTTATTCTCTCCCCTCCACTTTGTGGTGGCCCCCATGCCCCTCACTATCACCCCCCCCCCACTCCCCACACCACTTTGCCTGTTCCACCATCCCCTTCCATCCCCATCCTCTCCTCTGGCTTCACAATGTACGTCCATCGAGTTCAATTTGGTTTAATTTAGAGATACAGCGCGGAAACAGGCCCTTGAACCTATGTTTCTATGTTTCTATTACCGAGGTACAGGGAAAAGCTTTCTGTTGCGTTCTGTCCATCCTCTCCTCTGGCTTCACAATGTACGTCTATCTAGTTTAGTTTGGTTTAAATTAGAGATACAGCGCGGAAACAGGCCCTTGCACCTATGTTTCCATGTTTCAATGTTTCTATTACCGAGGTACAGGGAAAAGCTTTCTGTTGCGTTCTGTCCAGCCAGCGGGAAGACAACACGTGATTACAATCGAGCCGTTCGCAGTGTACCGCACACTAATACTTTGTGTTTTTTTGCTGGAGATCCCACATTTCTGCGGCTCCTGGCGCCTCCGTCCACTGTCAAGTATCTCCACGTTTTTAATCTGCGCGGTGTGAACATATTTTTTTTTATCGCACTCGAGCACCAAAGCCCCTCTGGAAAAGATTTGCCGGTTAATGCCATTTGCAAAAAAAAAACCACAAAAGAGTTTCTGCTTGGGCTGTCGAGGGACATTTCTGGGTATTGCAGTTCTCGAGAACAAAAGGCAGAAAGCGATGACTCACACACGCACGGCCGGCCGGCCGTTGTCAGCGGCAAACACCCAGACTCAGCCAGAAGGCCTGGTGTGAAACATCTACCTCTGGAGACAGGAGGAAAAAAAAACTCAAGCCTCAGGCTGCAGACATATGGGCTTGCTCTGCTCACAGAACCTCTCTTTCAACCTTCATTTCCTAGAATTTTACACTCTGTGCTGGAAGCCAGCGAGCCCAGGACCGCTCTCGCTCTGCAGTTGAGCGGTCCAGAACTAACGCCTAGAGGGCCTGTCCCACTTAGGCGCTTTTTGCGGGGACAGCTGGAAGGTAGGTTGCCGCCACATAGGTCGCGGGGTGACGCCTGTATTGTCGTGAGTTGGCCCCTTCAGGACAACTCTTTATCGTCGACTTCAGGAAAACCCGGCACAGTCCCACACCACTTCACATCAATGACAGCGATGTGGAGGTGGTCAGTAGCACTAAGTTCCTGGGGGTGCAGATCACTAACAGTCTGACCTGGTCGAATAACATCTCATCAACTGTTAAGAGAGCGCAGCAGCGGTTGCACTTTCTGCGCCGGATGAGAAGAGCTCACTTCCCCCATCCCATCCTCACCACTTTCTACAGGGGCACCATAGAGAGTATTTTGACCAGCTGTATCTCTGTCTGGTTTGGGGACTGTAGAGCCTCCGACTGGAAGTCCATGCAGAGAGTGGTGAGGACAGCGGAAAAAATCATCGGGACCTCTCTCCCCTCAATCGGCGATATTGCGACCAAACGTTGCGTGTCTAAGGCCAGCAGTATTATAAAAGACCCCACACATCTCCATCACGGACTGTTCACTCTGCTGCCCTCGGGCAAAAGATATCGCAGCATAAGGAGCAGAACATCAAGGTTCTGCAACAGCTTCTTCCCACGAGCCATCAGACTCCTGAATGCCATGTAATGGGCTGCCACCACTGTCTATTTATCCTTTTATCCATCCATGCCTATCCTTCTGTTAGTTTATCGTGTTGCACGGAGAGCCAAATGCAACGTAATTACGTTTGGAACTGCATATATCAATGTATTTCTAAATGACAATAAAGTTTGTTTGACTTGACTTTGGCTTGACTTTGACTCGAGTTGTGGGATTCATTGCTGAAGGCTGCGGAGGTCAAGTCAACGGATACAAGAATACTTCCCAGTCTGAAGAAGGGTCGCGACCCGAAACGTCGCCCATCTCCTTCGCTCCTTAGATGCTGCTGCACCCGCTGAGTTTCTCCAGCCTTTTGTGTAACCCAATGGATACGAGAATATTAGTCATGATGACAATCGAGCCGTCGGCAGTGTACAGATACAGGATAAAGGGAATAACGTTTAGTGCAAGGTAAAAGTTCAATTAAAGATAGTCGAATAGTCTACAACGAAACATAGACATAGAAATTAGGTGCAGGAGTAGGCCATTCGGCCCTTCGAGCCTGCACCGCCATTCAATATGATCATGGCTGGTCATCCAACTCAGTATCCCATTCCTGCCTTCTCTCCATACCCCCTGATCCCCTTAGCCACAAGGGCCACATCTAACTCCCTCTTAAATATAGCCAATGAACTGGCCTCAACTACCCTCTGTGGCAGAGAGTTCCAGAGACCCACCACTCTCTGTGTGAAAAAAGTCCTTCTTATCTCGGTCCTAAAGGATTTCCCCCTTATCCTTAAGCTGTGACCCCTTGTGCTGGACCTCCCCAACATCGGGAACAATCTTCCTACATCTAGCCTGTCCAACGCCTTAAGAATTTTGTACGTTTCTACAAGATCCCCTCTCAATCTCCTAAATTCTAGAGAGTATAAACCGAGTCTATGCAGTCTTTGTTCATAAGACAGTCCTGACATCCCAGGAATCAGTCTGGTGAACCTTCTCTGCACTCCCTCTATGGCAATAATGTCCTTCCTCAGATTTGGAGACCAGAACTGCACGCAATACTCCGGGTGTGGTCTCACCAAGACCCTATACAACTGAAGTAGAACCTCCCTGCTCCTGTACTCAAATCCTTTTGCTATGAACCTATACTCAAATCCTTTTGCTACGAGGTAGATGGTAGCCCAGGATCGCTCTCTAGTTGGTGGTAGGATGGTTCAGTTGCCTGATAACAGCTGGGAAGAAACTGTGCCTGTTTTTAAAAAAAATAAAACTAAGTTTATTACAATTTCAAAGGAAATCTACTCTTCCCCAAAGAGAGGTCAATCTAGCAGTAAAGTATATGCAAGAAATTTTCAAAGAAAATTGTTATCATTGTCATCTAAATAAAAAGTCACAAAGCTCTGGGGTAACTCGATGGGTCAGGCAGCATCGCTGGAGAACAGTGGCATAGGGGTAGACTTACTGCCTCACAGCGCCAGAGACCCGGGCACCATCCCGACCACAGGTGCTTGTCCGTACGGAGTTTGTACGTTCTCCCCGTGACCTGCGTGGGTTTTCCCCGAGATCTTCGGTTTCCTCCCGACACTCCAAAGACGTACAGGTTTTTGTCGGTTAATTGGCTTTGGTGCAAGTGTAACATTTTCATGTGTGAAGGGTGGAGTTAATAGAAACATTGAAACATAGAAAATAGGTGCAGGAGTAGGCCATTCGGCCCTTCGAGCCTGCACCGCCATTCAATAAAGAAACATAGAAACATAGAAAAATAGGTGCAGGAGGAGGCCATTCGGCCCTTCGAGCCTGCACCGCCATTCAATATGATCATGGCTGATCATCCAACTCAGTATCCTGTATCTGCCTTCTCTCCATACCCCCTGATCCCTTTAGCCACAAGTGCCACATCTAACTCCCTCTTAAATATAGCCAATGAACTGGCCTCAACTACCTTCTGTGGCAGAGAATTCCCCAGATTCACCACTCTCTGTGTGAAAAATGTTTTCCTCATCTCGGTCCTAAAGGAATTCCCCCTTATCCTTAGACTGTGACCCCTTGTTCTGGACCTCCCCAACATCGAGAACAATCTTCCTGCATCTAGTCTGTCCAACCCATTAAGAATTTTGTAAGTTTCTATAAGATCCCCCCCTCAGTCTTCCAAATTCCAGCGAGTACAAGCCAAGTCTATCCAGTCTTTCCTCATATGAAAGTCCTGCCATCCCAGGAATCAGTCTGGTGAACCTTCTCTGTACCCCCTCTATGGCAAGAATGTCTTTCGTCAGATTTGGAGACCAAAACTGTACGCAATACCCCAGGTGTGGTCTCACCAAGACCCTGTACCACTGCAGCAGAACCTCCCTGCTCCTATACACAAATGTGCGGGGATCGCTGGTCGGCGCGGACTCGGTGGGCCGAAGGGCTTGTTTCCACGCTGTATCTCTAACCGAAACTAAAGCAAACTAACCATGGACAGGTGACATCTAATTAAAGACAATTGGAGGATTACCAGTGAGGTAAAGGTGCCTGTCGCGCTTAAGGGATTTTTTTTAGGCGACTGTCACAGTCGTAGCGTGACGCTGAAATGGACCCACCCTACGATAACGTCTGCGGCGAGCTACAACATAGTCTGCGTCGAGCTGCGACAACCGGCGACGCAATTCCTCGCGACTTGTGTCGTCCACCCACGACCACGCCTACGACAACCTACGACCACACAGACGACAACCAAAGTCAACGTACGTCCACCCGCGGCAAGCAACGACCCTGTCGGCGACAACTGAGGACAATTCAGTCGCCGGTACCTGGCGCCGCTTGACGTAGTTTGGCGTAGGTTGGCGTAGGTTGGCGTAGGTAGTCGCCGATGGAATTCACCGAAGTCAGCGCCCGGCGGCAACCTGCGTCATCCCGGCGACAACCTACGACAGGAGAAGACAGGCAACGTCACGCCCACAGTCGCTGATAACCCTGTATCTGTACACTGTGGACGGCTCGATTGTAATCATGTATTGTCTTTCCCCCGACTGGATAGCGCGCGACAAAAAGCTTAAGTGAACGGGGTACTGATAGGGGATGGTCAGCCGTGGTCACATTGAATGGCGGTGCCGGCTTGAAGGGCCGAATGGTCTAATCCTGCACCTATTGTCTACTGTCTATTATAAACCATATAACCATATAACAATTACAGCACGGAAACAGGCCTTCTCGGCCCTTCCAGTCCGTGCCGACCATTTATTTTCCCCTTAGTCTCAATAAATGGCAATAGATGGAGCCATTATCTCAAATAGCACTTAGAAGGTTTGAAGGTGTGTTGGGGGGGGTCTCGATGTTGGGCGGCACGGTGGCGCAGCGGGTAGCGTTGCCGCTTCACAGCACGAGAGACCCAGGTTCGATCCTGACCCCGGGTGCTGTCTGTGTATGAGTTTGCACGTTCTCCCCGTGACCTGCGCGGGTTTTTGTCCGAGATCTTCGCTTTCCCCCCACACTCCAAGGGCGTGCAGGTTTGTAGGTTCATTGGCTTCGGTCAAATTGTAAATTGTCCCCTGGTGTGTGTAGGATAGTATTAATGTGCCGGGCGGACTTGGTGGGCCGAAGGGCCTCTGCGTCTCTAAAGTCTGAAGTCCTAAGCCGGAAAAAGTGTGGAGAGAATGACAAGGTTATTGCCAGACTGCATTAGGGAGACGTGGCAATTGGCTAGGCCTTCCTTGGGGCACAGGAGGGTGAGGGGTAATCGAGCAGAGGTCAATAAGATCACGAGGGGAATAGAAAGGGTGAACACACACAGTCTTTTATGCAGAGCAGGAGAATCAAGAACCAGAGGGGATGGTCTTTCCGCTGGCTGGTTAGCACGCAACAAAATGGAGTTGTGGGATTCATTGCCACAGAAGGCTGTGGAGGCCAAGTCAATGGATACAAAAATACTAGTCATGATTGCAATCGAGCCGTCCGCAGTGTACAGATACAGGATAAAGGGAATAACGTTTAGTGCAAGGTGAAGTCCAGTAAAGTCCGATTAAAGATAGTCCGAGGGTCTCCAATGAGGTAGATAGTAGGTCAGGGCCGCTCTCTAGTTGCTGATAGGATGGTTCAGTTGCCTGATAGGGTGGATGTGGAGAGGATGTTTCCACTAGTGGGAGAGTCTAGGACCAGAGGTCACAGCCTCAGAATTGAAGGACGTTCCTTTCGGAAGATGAGGAGGAATTTCTTTAGTCAGAGGGCGGTGAATCTGTGGAATTCAATACAATACAATACAATACCATTTATTGTCATTTGAAACCTCATTGAGGTTCAAACGAAATTTTGTTTCTGCAGTCATACATACAAAAAAAGAACCAAGACACAACACATTTTACACAAACATCCATCACAGTGAATCTCCTCCTCACTGTGATGGAAGGGAAAGTCGTATCTCTCCCCTGCACTCCCCATTCTTCTCCTGGTCAGAGTCAAAGCCCCCGGCGGGTGATAGTATATGTCCCGCGGCCATTCATGCCGCGCCGGGCGATGCAAGACCCCGCTCCGGGTCCTGATGTTGGAGCCCCCGGCGGGCGCTAGCAAGTCCCGTGGCCATCAAAGCTGCGCCGGGTGATGTAAGGCCCCGCTCCAGGCCGTCTTCAACCCCGCAACTCGGGCGGGAGAAGTTGCTGCTGCGGGAGCTCCGAAAAGCGGTCTCCCACCAGAGACCCGCGAGCTCCCGGTGTTACCGTCCACCGGCCTGCAGCTGGAGCCTCCGAATCTCCGGGTCAGGCAGCAGCAGCGCGCCACCACAGCTCCTCCCGTCCCGAACTCGGCCAGCTCCACGATGGTGAGTAGCCCGCAGCTCCACGACTGGAGCCCCAGGTCCGGTTGGAGGCCGCTCCACGGTGCTAGGCCCCAACGGCAACGGAGACCCGACAGAGGAAAGGTCGGGTCCTCCGTACAGGGAAAAGATTTTAAAAGTTTCCCCACCCCCCACACATATCCAACTAAAAAAAACACTAACTAACAACACTCAACCGAGACAAAAAATTAAAAAAAAGACAGACAGACTGCAGAGGCCGCTGCGACCAGAGTCGCGCCGCCCACCGCTCACTGCCACAGAAGGCGGTGGAGGCCAAGTCAATGGATATTTTTAAGCTGAGATTGAAAAATTCTTGATTAGTACGGGTGTCAGTGGTTATGAGGAGAAAGCAGGAGAATAGGGTTGAGAGGGAGAGATAGATCAACAATGATAGAATAGAATTGACACGATGGGCCGAATGACCCAATTCCGCTCTTATCACTAATAAAAAAGCTTTTCACTGTACATCGGTACACGTGACAATAAACTAAGCTAAACTAAACTGAACTCAACTCAACTCAACTAAACTGAACTGAACTAACCTAAGTCATATTGTCTCCAATTGCCTCAAATTGTCTCCAAATCTGAGGAAAGACGTTCTTGCCATAGAGGGGGTACAGAGAAGGTTCACCAGACTGATTCCTGGGATGGCAGGACGTTCATATGAAGAAAGACTGGATAGACTCGGCTTGTACTCGCTGGAATTTCGAAGATTGAGGGGGGATCTTATAGAGACTTACAAAATTCTTAAGGGGTTGGACAGGCTAGATGCTGGAAGATTGTTCCCGATGTTGGGGGAGTCCAGAACAAGGGGTCACAGTTTAAGGATAAGGGGGAATTCCTTTAGGACCAAGATGAGGAAAACATTCTTTACACAGAGAGTGGTGGGTCTCTGGAATTCTCTGCTACAGAAGGTTGTTGAGGCCAGTTCATTGACTATATTTAAGAGGGAGTTAGATGTGGCCCTTGTGGCTAAAGGGATCCGGGGGTATGGAGAGAAGGCAGGTACGGGATACTGAGTTGGATGATCAGCCATGATCATACTGAATGGCGGTGCAGGCTCGAAGGGCCGAATGGCCTACTCCTGCACCTAATGTCTATGTTTCTATGTTTCTGTATTAAACTAAGCTAAACTTACAACACCATGTCAGCAGGGGTTCGAGAGTTCTGGGCAGTTGGCTACAAGGATGAGGTTGGGGTGTCTATCTGCTCCAGAGGCTTTCCAGGGGTTCCAGAGGTAGGTCCATCTGACATCTGCCCCAGTGACGGTCAGTACAGGTGACTCCTGGTTGTTGGGACGAGTAACATCATTCAACCAACCTTAGGTAGAACGTAAAACCATTTTACATTTCCTTGAATAGGGTCCCCTTTGATCTGCGTTTTCACACCTTACCCCTCCATATCTCTAGTCTCCCTCTCCCCTGACTCTCGGTCGGAAGTAGGGTCTTTATTCTTTGGAGCGCAGAAGGTTAAGGGGGGACTTGATTGAGGTCTTTAAAATGATGAAAGGGATAGACAGAGTTGACGTGGATAAGCTTTTCCCATTGAGGGTAGGGAAGATTCAAACAAGAGGGCATGACATGAGAATTAAGGGACAGAAGTTTAGGGGTAACATGAGGGGGGACTTCTTTACTCAGAGAGTGGTGGCTGTGTGGAATGAGCTTCCAGCGGAAGTGGTGGAGGCAGGATCGATTTTATCATTTAAAAATAAATTGGATAGGTATATGGACGGGAAGGGAATGGAGGGGTATGGTCTGAGTGCAGGTAGATGGGACTAGGTGAGAGTATGTGTTCGGCACGGACTAGAAGGGCCGAGAGGGCCTGTTTCCGTGCTGTAATTGTTATATGGTTAAATAGTTATTAGGGTCTCGACCCGAAACGTCACCCATTCCTTTTCTCCAGAGATGCTGCCTGACCCGTTGAGTTACTCCAGCTTTTTGTGTCTATCTATGTAAGAACGTAGAAGAGTCCGGAGTCAAGGCCTGCGTGGTGGCGCAGCGGTAGTGTTGCTGCCTTCCAGCGCCAGAGACCCAGGTTCAATCCTGACCGCTGTCTGTACGGAGTCTGCACGCTCTCCCCGTGGCCGCGTGGGTTTTCTCCGAGTACTCCGGTTTCCTCCCACGCTCCAAAGCTTAGCGTAGATCATAAGATCATAAGGTATAGGAGCAGAATTAGGCCATTCGGCCCATCAGGTCTACTCCACCATTCAATCATGGCTGATCTGTCTCTCCCTCCTAACCCCAATCTCCTGCCTTCTCCCCATAACCTTTGACACCCGTACTAATCATTCTGTGAACAAACCGTTCTGAGCCATTCGTAACTGTCACTGTATGTCATGTTGTTACTTGTGATTGGAGCACCAAGGCAAATTCCTTGTATGTGAATACTTGGCCAATAAACCTACTTACTTACTAACTAACTTACTTAATCAAGCATCTATCTGTCTTGGCCTGAAATATATCCACTGACTTGGCCTCCACAGCCTTCTGTGGCAAAGAGTTCCACAGAGTCTGACTAAAGAAATTCCTCCTCATCTCCTTCCTGAAAGAGCATCCAGTGATCGAGCGTGTTGGTCGGCATGGGCAAAGCCGGGCCGAAGGGCCTGCGTCCACGCTCGACGTCTCTGCGAATCCTCCTTCATCCCAGTTTGTCCCCCCCCCCCCCCCCCCCGGCGCTGTTTTTGCGTTCCGACTTTTGTCCTGGTTTCTGGAATTCCTCTTCTCTCCACGGAGCTGAACTTTCCCGCATTCCCGCCTGCCTGTTTCTCGTTACCTCCTTTTCCCACTTGGATCAAAGGTGGGGATTTTGACATGTTTCTCTCTCAGATCTCTCTCCGATCAGCCGGAGCCTCCGGAACGGCGGAGGGAGGGAGGGAGAGAAAGGGGGGCTGACGTCTCCTGCAGTCCGTGATTACTTCTCCCCCCCCTTTTCCAGAGCGAGGGAGAGAGAGAGAGGGGGGGGGGGGGAGGGAAACAAAAGATAACGCTAAAAGGAACCAGATCAGGAACGGTTTCTGGTGGGGTCACCATGATATTGTCAGCCTGCACAACATTCTTTGTAACATGTGTTTCCAGTGAAGGCTGGGTTGTACCAGTTCCCTTTTTGCGAGATTAAGAAGATTACCGATTCTCTTTACACATCATTCTTTATTTAACCCAATCTTCAACGTTCATATTCTTTTTCCATATTTTTTGTTTATTGGGAAGGGGAAAGTTTGAAACATAATTGATTGCAGCAATCAAGATGTAATCCCAGAGCTCGATTGCTGAATCACATATGAAGGGGCTTGGATGCCTATAGATCAGGCTGCTAGATAGATTCTTGATCAGCATGGGAGTCAGGGGTTATGGGGAGAAGGCAGGAGAATGGGGTTAGGAGGGAGAGATAGATCAGCCATGATTGAATGGGGGAGTAGACTTGATGGGCAGAAGGGCCGAATGGCCTACTCCTGCACCTATTGTCTATTGTCTATTGTCCATTGTCTAATTCTATTCCTTATGACAATAGACAATAGACAACAGGTGCAGGAGTAGGCCATTCGGCCCTTCGAGCCAGCACCGCCATTCAATATGATCATGGCTGGTCATCCAACTCAGTATCCCGTACCTGCCTTCTCTCCATACCCTCTGATCCACCATCCAATGCGATCATGGCTGATCATCCCCAATCAGTACCCCGTTCCTGCCTTAGAAACATAGAAACATAGACATTAGGTGCAGGAGTAGGCCATTCGGCCCTTCGAGCCAGCACCGCCATCCAATGCGATCATGGCTGATCATCCCCAATCAGTACCCCGTTCCTGCCTTAGAAACATAGAAACATAGACATTAGGTGCAGGAGTAGGCCATTCGGCCCTTCGAGCCTGCACCGCCATTCAATATGATCATGGCTGATCATCCAACTCAGTATCCCGTACCTGCCTTCTCTCCATACCCTCTGATCCCCTTAGCCACAAGGGCCACATCTAACTCCCTGTTAAATATAGCCAATGAACTGGCCTCCACTACCCTCTGTGGCAGAGAGTTCCAGAGACCCACCACTCTTTGTGTGAAAAAAGTCCTTCTCATCTTGGTCCTAAAGGACCAAGTAGGTCCTTATCCTTAAGTAGGTGCAGGAGTAGGCCATTCGGCCCTTCGAGCCAGCGCCGCCATTCAATGTGATCATGGCTGATCATCCCCAATCAGTACCCCGTTCCTGCCTTCTCCCCCATGTCCCCTGACTCCGCTATCTTTAAGAGCCCAGCCCGTTCATCCATCGAACGTGTCCAAAGACAGGCCGCTCGATTTGTTACTAACGCCTACGAGAGAGAAGCGAGTGTCACCAAACTTCTGAATTCTCTGGGCGGGGGTGGAGCCCTCTCCAAGACAGACGTGAAGCTCACCGTTTGACCTGTTTTTACAAAATGTTAAATGGTCAGCTAGACATAGATCACAAGACCTACACCAACCCCAAACCAATTAGGAGCAGACGAGGGCATTCGATCCAATTTGTGGTCCCAGCCTCAAAGACAGATGTGTACAGCAATTCGTTCTTCCCACGCACTATTAAAGCACGGAATAATCTCCACCAGGCCACGGTTGCCCAGCCAGATGCAACTACATTTAAAGTGGCACTTTCTTCCCAATAACCCTCTCTGGCTAAACCCCTCCCTTCACCACCTCCAGTTTAAATTCCAGTTGGAATAATTTGGAGGACCAAGTTACCAAGAACCGAGAAGAACCCAAGCCCTATCTAGCTCTCTCTTGAAAGCATCCAGAGAACCGGCCTCCACCGCCCTCTGAGGCAGAGAATTCCACAGATTCACCACTCTCTGTGAGAAAAAGTGTTTCCTCATCTCCGTTCCAAATGGCTTACCCCTTATTCTTAAACTGTGGCCCCTGGTTCTGGACTCCCCCAACATCGGGAACATGTTTCCTGCGTCTAGCGTGTCCAAACCATTAATAATCTTATATGTTTCAATAAGGTCTTATGACCTTATGACCTGAGGAACAATTTTACATTTTTTATCGAAGCCAATTAACCGACAAAGCCATTGAGAAATCGAGAAGGGTCTCGAGCAGAAACGCCACCTATTTCTTTTCTCCACAGATGCTGCCTGACCCGCTGAGATTCTCCAGCATTTTGTGTCTACCTTCAGTGTAAACCAGCATCTGCAGGTCCTTCCTACAAAGCATGTCCGTCTTTGGAGTGTGGGAGGAAACCGGAGCACCCGTGGAAAACCCACACAGGTCACGGGGAGAACTTGCGAACTCCGTACAGACAGCACCCGTGTTCAGGTTCGAACCGGGGTTCTCTGGCGCTGAGAGGCAGCAACTCTACCGCCACGCCACCATGCCGCACCTTAATTTAGAGATACAGCATGGAAACAGTCCCTTCGGCCCATCGAGTCCATGCTGACCATCGACCGGGATGGTGTGCAGCCAAGCTTCACTGGAGAGCAGCGTAGGTTCACCAGGTTAATTCCCGGGATGGCGGGACTGTCATGTGCTGAGAGAATGGAATGGCTGGGCTTGTACACTCTGGAGTTTAGAAGGATGAGAGGAGATCTTATTGAAACATATAAGATTATTAAGGGTACACAAAAGGCTGGAGAAACTCAGCGGGTGCAGCAGCATCTAAGGAGCGAAGGAGATAGGCGACGTTTCGGGTCGAGACCCTTCTTCAGACTGGTCAGGGATCAGGGAAACGAGAGATATAGACGGTGATGTGGAGAGATAAAGAACAATGAATGAAAGATATGCAAAAAAGTATTGATGATAAAGGAAGCAGGCCATTGTAAGCTGTTTGTAGTGTGAAAATGAGAAGCTAGTGCGACTGGGGTGGGGGAGAGATGGAGAGAGAAGGAATGCCAGGCCCGAGGGCTGAGGGAGAGGTGGGGAGGGGGAGGGGGCAGCCTGGGTTAACAGAATTGAGAAAATTCAATGTTTAAGCCCAGAGGATGCAGACTCCCCAAGCGGAATATGAGGTGCTGTTCCTCCAACTTGCGGTGTTGCTCACTCTGGCCGTGGAGGAGGCCCAGGACCGAGAGGTCGGATACGGAATGGGAGGGGGAGTGGAAGTGCTGAGCCACCGGGAGGTCGGGTTGGTTATTGCGGACCGAGCGGAGGTGTTCGGCGAAACGATCGCCAAGCCTCCGCTTGGTCTCACCGATGTAGATCAGCTGGCATCTGGAGCAATGGATGCAGTAGATGAGGTTGGAGGAGGTGCAGGTGAACCTCTGTCGGACTTGGAATGACTGCTTGGGTCCCTGAAAGGAGTGGATGGGGGAGGTGAAGGGACAAGTGTAGCATCTCTTGCGGTTGCAAGGGAAAGTGCCCGGGGAAGGAGTGGAGCGGGAGGGAAGGGAAGATTTGACAAGGGAGTTGCAGAGGGAGCGGTCTTTGCGGAAGGCAGACAGGGGGGGAGATGGGAAGATGTGGCGAGTGGAGGGGTCACGTTGGAGGTGGCGAAACTGGCGGAGGACTATGTGTTGTATGCGCCAGCTGGTGGGGTGAAAGGTGAGGACCAGGGGGACTCGGCCCTTGTTGTGAGTGGGGGAATGGGGAGAGAGGGCAGTGTTGCGGGGTATGGAGGAGACCCTGGTGCGAGCCTCATCTATAGTGGGGGAGGGGAATCCCCATTCTCTGAAGAACGAGGACATTTGTGATGACCTGGTGTGGAACACGTCATCCTGGGAGCAGATGCGGCGTAGACGGAGGAACTGGGAATAGGGGATGGAGTCCTTACAGGAAACAGGGTGGGAGGAAGAGTAGTCCAGGTAGCTGTGGGAGTCAGTTGGTTTGTAGTGGATGTCAGTCAGGAGTGTATCCCCTGCAATAGAGATGGTGAGGTCAAGGAATGGTAGGGAAATGTCGGAAATGGTCCAAGTATATTTGAGTGCCGGATGGAAGTTGGTGGTGAAATGGATGAAGTCAGTCAGTTGTGCGTGGGTGCAGGAGGTGACACCAAAGCAGTCGTCAATGTAACGGAGGTAAAGGTCGGGGGTGGGGCCCTGGTACGCCGAGAACAAAGATTGTTCGACGTGCCCGACAAAGAGGCAGGCGTAGCTGGGGCCCATGCGTGTGCCCATAGCTACGCCTTGTGTTTGGAGGAAATGGGAGGAGTCAAAAGAGAAGTTGTTGAGGGTAAGGACCAACTCCGCTAGGCGGAGGAGGGTGTCAGTGGATGGGTATGGGTTGCTCCTCTGGTCGAGGAAGTACCGGAGGGCTTTGAGACCATCCTGGTGGGGGATGCAGGTGTATAGCGACTGGACGTCCATGGTGAAGATGAGAGGATGGGGGCCTGGACAACGGAATGTGCGGAGCCGACGGAGAGTGTCTGAGGTGTCTTGAACATAGGTGGGGAGGGATTTAACAAAGGGGGATAGGATGGAGTAGAACCAGTCAAGTGAAGCAGTGAGAGGGGAAGGGGTGAGAGCGAACAAGGAAATCTGTAACTGACTTTGTAAGCAAATATCAACAATAACCCACTACCATCGGACCGAGAGTATTTAGTCCCCGGTGAGATCAGAGTTTCCAGTCCTGATGGCCTGTGGGCAGAAACTCCGTCTCATCCTCTCTGTTTTCGCAGCGTGACAGCGGAGATGCTTGCCGGACCGTAGCGGCTGGAACAGACCGTTGCTGGGGTGGTCGGGGTCCTTCATGATCTGGATCTGCCCCTCCTGGTGTATAGGTCCTGCAGGGGGGGCGAGTGTAGTTCCCATGGTGTGTTCGGCCGAACGCACTACTCTCTGCGGAGCCTTCCTGTCCTGGGCAGAGCTGATCCCAAACCAGATCGAGATGTTACCGGACAAGATGCTTTCTACAGCCCCAGAGTAACTATATAACCATATAACAATTTCAGCACGGAAACAGGCCATCTCGGCCCTTCAAGTCCGTGCCGAACAACTTTTTTCCCTTAGTCCCACCTGCCTGCACTCATACCCTAACCCTCCATACCCTTCTCATCCATATGCCTATCCAATTTATTTTTAAATGATACCAACGAACCTGCCGCCACCACTTCCACTGGAAGCTCATTCCACACCGCCACCACTCTCTGAGTAAAGAAGTTCCCCCTCATGTTACCCCTCAACTTCTGTCCCTTAATTCTAAAGTCATGTCCTCTTGTTTGTCCTCTTGTCAGAGTAGAAGGACTGAAGGAACGCAGAGAGACTCTGAATTTCCTCAGCTGCCTGAGGTGGTAAAGGCGCTGCCTTGCGTTTCTCACCAGCGCGGCAGTGTGTGTTGTCCATGTCAGATCCTCTGTGATGTGGACTCCCAGGCATTTGAAGCTGCTCACCCTGTCCACAGTAGCCCCAAGGTCGAGGGGCTTGTTTGGAAGCATAGAAACATCCAAAGTAGGGTTAGGATTAGGCCATTCGGCCCATCGAGCCAGGAAGCGCCATTCAACGTGATCACGGCTGGTCATCCAGAATCAGTGCCCCGTTCCTGCTTTCTCCCCACATCCCTTGAATCCCTTAGCCCTATGAGCTAGATCTGACACTCGAGGATGACTCTATCAAACAGATTAATTTCAACGCAGAAACAGACCAGTCCAAAGAACACATCAGCTAATCAAGCACAGGCCCCTCAGAGCTGAGCCCGAAAACATCCCATTAACATAACTTATAAATTAGCTGGCAGAAGGGAAGGAAATAAAAAATTCTTGACTGTACAGAGGATAGATGTCAGGGCAGACAGAGATCAGTTGGCGAGATTTGGAACAAAGTGTCTGAAAATATATTGCGATCTTTCAGATTTCATTTCGAGGCCCATAAACCATTCGACAGCAGTCTAGAGCGTGCAGCCCATTAAGTGGAACAGTCCCCTTGTGATTAGGTGGGGCACGGCTCCGTTAAGTGTGGGCTCGTGTAAATCAGGTCCCATCTCCGATCCATGGACTCTTGAGAGCTTCAGTGCAGTACAGGCGGGCTGACTTAGGAACGAGTAGGTTGAAGTGTGATTAGCGTTTGTCGGCACTGGGCCTGCGTTGGCTTGAGTTTAGAGGAATTAATTGGGGGGGAGCGGGGGAGAGGTGGGGGAGAAGGGGAGGGGGTAAATCGTTCGGTAAATAGAAACATAGAAATATAGAAAAATAGGTGCAGGAGGAGGCCATTCGGCCCTTCGAGCCTGCACCGCCATTCAATGTGATCATGGCTGATCATCCAACTCAGTATCCCGTACCTGCCTTCTCTCCATACCCCCTGATCCCTTTAGCCACAAGAGCCACATCTAACGCCCTCTTAAATATAGCCAATGAACTGGCCTCAACTACCTTCTGTGGCAGAGAGTTCCAGAGACTCACCACTCTCTGTGTAAAGAATGTTTTCCTGATCTCGGTCCTAAAGGAATTCCGCCTTATCCTTAGACTGTGACCCCTTGTTCTGGACTCCCCCAACATCGGGAACAATCTTCCAGCATCTAGCTTGTCCAACCCCTTAAGAATTTTGTAAGTTTCTATAAGATCCCCCCTCAATCTTCTAAATTCCAGGCCAAATCAAATACAACTTGCAAGTTCACGAGCCGGGGAAATGGGATTTTCGTGGGCCTTCTGCACGCTATTATTTTCTGTCCACGTAGTCATAGAGTGATACAGCGCGGAAACAGGCCCTTCGGCCCAACATGCTGAGTCCAGAACCAGGGGCCGCAGTTTAAGAATAAGGGGTAAGCCATTTAGAACGGAGACGAGGAAACACTTTTTCTCCCAGGGAGTTGTGAGTCTGTGGAATTCTCTGCCTCAGAGGGCGGTGGAGGCCGGTTCTCTGGATGCGTTCAAGAGAGAGCTAGATAGGGCTCTTAAAGATAGCGGAGTCAGGGGATATGGGGAGAAGGCAGGAACAGGGTACTGATTGGGGATGATCAGCCGTGATCACATTGAATGGCGGTGCTGGCTCGAAGGGCCAAATGGCCTCCTCCTGCACCTATTGTCTATTGTCTATTAACCAACATGTCCTGTCTACAGTAGTCCCACCTGCCTGAGCTTGGTCCATATCCCTCCAAATCTGTGCTACCCATGTACTTGTCTGACTGTTTCTTAAACGTTGGGATAGTTCCTGCCTCAACTACCTCCTGTGGCAGCTCGTTCCATACACCCTTTGTGTGAAAAAGGTACCCCTCAGATTCTAAATGAAGGGCCTGTGCCACTGAGGCGATTTTGTAGGCGACTGCACCCGACTACGACAATGGAATTCACCGGAGTCAGCGCCCGGCGACAGAACCTACGTCAGGAGAAGACAATCTCCGACAAGCCCACGGTTGCCGACTGTCGCCGAAAATGTTTGAACATTTCAAAATCCAGCGGCGACCAGAAAAACGCCACAACTCTTTGGGCGACTTGAGGAGACGACTCACGACCGTACGGGTAATACCCCGAGACCATGTGGCGACATCCTAGTCGCCTGTAGTCGCCTAAAAAATCGCACAAGTGGTACAGGCCCTTTAATCTTTTCCCCTTCAACATACGATGAGCGTTTGACGGCGCTGGGCCTGTACTCGCTGGAGTTTAGAAGGATGAGGGGGGACCTCATTGTAACGTAGCCAAAAGCGAAAGGCCTGGATAGAGTGGATGCGGAGAGGATGTTTCCACTAGTGGGAGAGTCTAGGACCAGAGGGCACAGCCTCGGAATTAAAGGACGTTCTTTCAAGAAGGAGATGAGGAGGAATGTCTTTAGTCAGAGGGCGGTGAATCTGTGGAATTCTTTGCCACAGAGGGCTGTGGAGGCCAACTCATTGAGGCAGAGATAGATAGATTCTTGATTAGTGCGGGTGTCGGGGGTTATGGGGAGAAGGCAGGAGAATGGGGCTAGGAGGGAGAGATAGATCAGCCATGATTGAATGGCGGGGTAGACTTGACCGAATGGCCTATTTCTACTACTATCACTGATGACCTGATGCGACACTTCTTAAAAAGAGAGTGTACAGGCAAATTGTAGAGAGAGGAAAGACATTAAAACCGTTATTGCTGAACTGTTCATAGGGAACAAGGAGAGAGAAACACACACACACACACACAAAATTGCCCGTTATACATTCTGTTGACACTATTACCTTTTAGCTTAGTTTAGTTTAGTTTAAAGATGCAGTGCAGAAACAGGCCCTTTGGTCCACCGGGTCCGCGCCGACCAGCGATCCCCGCACACTTAAGGCCCTGTCCCACTGTACGAGTCCATTCAAGAGCTCTCCCGAGGTTTAAAAGAAATCAAACACGTGGTAAGCACTTGAGAATGAACGTAGCGGGTACGTTGGAGCTCGGGGACGTCTCTTAGCGGCTCGTAACGCTAACGGCAGGTACTCGGGGAAACGCGGTAAACACGGGAAGACTCGTGAAGATTTTTCAACGTGTCGAAAAATGTCCACGAGAGCCCCGAGTACCTGCGAACGGCCATTACTGTAAATCTCCGAGTTCAAATCAGGGCAAACTCGGGAGAACTCTTGGAATGAACCCGTACAGTGGGACAGGGGTTTAACACTATCCTACTTACACTGGGACAATTTTTACATTTACCAAGCCAAGGTTATGTCAAGTCAAGTCTAGTTTTGTTCGTCACTTGCACATAAAGTGCAGAGTGAAAGTGTAGATACCTGCACGTCTTTGGAGCGTGGGAGGAAACCAAAGATCTCGGAGAAAACCCACGCAGGTCACGGGGAGAAGGTACAAACTAGTTTGATCCTAACCACGGCTGCTGTCTGTACGGAGTTTGTACGCTCTCCCCCCCTGGGTTTTCTCTGGGCGCTCTGGTTTCCTCCCAAACTCCAACAGGCTTGGAGGCTGATTTGTCTTCGGTAAAAGTTGTAAATTGTCGCTGGTGTGTGTCAGGTCTCAGGTGCTGCACTGGCCGTAAGGCAGCAACGCTACCGCTGCTACACCGTGCCGCCCTTCACCTCACCCTTCACAAGATATCTTGCTGCTGTGCCCAACAAAAAACTCAAAACTAAGGGTTAGAACAACTTAACGGCCTGTCCTGCTTACGCGACCTTGGCTCGCAAATTACGCTCGAGGCGTACGGGCACCGTATGGCTGCGTGGGGCTGGTCCCACTTAGAAGCGCGGGGTTGTGCGGGGCTGGTCCCGACATCGCGCGGGGTTCCGAAATTCTGAATGTGTCCGAAATCTTCGCGCGCCAACGGCCTGTCGGCACGCAGGCGCATTGCGGTTGTACGCAGCGTCTTGACAGCGTACGCAGCGTCTTGACGGCGTACGCCTAGCGCGTGACTTTGCGCAATGATGTCACTGCCTGGCGTGGCGTTGCGTGATGACGTCACCGCCCGACGCCGTGCGACGCCCAAATTCAGTCGGCCCGCCTCCTGCCCAGCTGATTGGTAGGCATGACACAAATGACGTCACGCGCGAACTTGGCGCGTACTTAGTGCGAACTTTGCGTGAACTCCGCTTCTGTTTGGTCGCGCCAAACGCACGCAATCGCATTCCAGTGGGACAGGCCCTTTACTCCTTATTAACCATTGAGTAATTTAGCCATGTCTGCAAGCCATTGACTTCTCATTTACTTGGCTATTTCAATGGATCACATCTTAAACAAAGTGACCTGGACTCAGATATCACCCGTATGAATGAATTGGCCAGATTCAAGCATGCTGGCCATAGTGGCATATTGGGGCTGGTCTCATTTTGCCTGCATGCAGTCCATATCCTACGAAACCCTTTGTCTCCATATATCTGTCGAATAAAATGCCTGTTTAATGTCACCAATGTGACCGCAAATTGGTCATCATTTCTGCGAATGTAATTGGAGATCTGACAAGATGAAGCAGGCGATTATAGGTTTATACGTTTCCTTGTGACAGAGAGATCGATGATCCGTTGTCGCTGTACTATGCGGCTTCCATGTTGGGAAGAGCAAAACCAAATGGCAGGTCATTCGATATGAACCGGTTCAGGGCATTTTTACGAGGCATTTTATGATGTTGTCTTTCACCTCAAGAATGAGGCATTCCTTTAAAAAAAGAAACATTTGCAAGCCAAGGCAAGTCAAGAGTTTTATTGTGTACAATTTTATTGGTGTACAATTTGGGTCGCCCAATTATAGGAAGGATGTCAACAAAATAGAGAGGGTACAGAGGAGATTTACTAGAATGTTGCCTGGGTTTCAACAGCTAAGTTACAGGGATAGGTTGAACAAGTTAGGTCTTTATTCTCTGGAGCGCAGAAGGTTAAGGTGGGACTTGATAGAGGTCTTTAAAATGATGAGAGGGATAGACAGAGTTGATGTAGACAAGCTTTTCCCTTTGAGAATAGGGAAGATTCAAACACGAGGACATGACTAGAATTAAGGGACAGAAGTTTAGGGGTAACATGAGGGGGAACTTCTTTACTCAGAGAGTGGTAGCGGTGTGGAATGAGCTTCCAGTGGAAGTGGTGGCGGCAGGTTCGTTGGTATCATTTAAAAATAAATTGGATGCAGGCTGCAGGCAGGTGGGACTAAGGGAAAAAAGTTGTTCGGCACGGACTTGAAGGGCCGAGATGGCCTGTTTCCGTGCTGTAATTGTTATATGGTTATATGGTTATTGTCATGAGTCCCAGATACGACAATGAAATTCCTGCTTGCTGCAGCACAACAGAATATTGTAGGCATAAATACATTCAGAACAGATAAGTGTGTCCATATATCATAGAATATATATACACACACACACACACATAAATAAACAGATAAAGTGCAATAGGCTGTTGTAGTTTAGAGTTTGTTTGAAGTTGAGTTTAATAGCCTGATGGCTGTGGGGAAGTAACTATTCCTGAACCTGGACGTTGCAGTCTTCAGGCTCCTGTACCTTCTACCTGGAGGTAGCGGGGACATGAGTGTGTGGCCAGGGTGGTGTGGGTCCTTGATGATGCTGCCGGCCTTTTTGAGGCAGCGACTGCGATAGATCCCCTCGATGGAATGGAAGGTCAGAGCCGATGATGGACTGGGCAGAGTTTACAACTTTTTGTAGTCTTTTCCACTCCTGGGCGCTCAAGTTGCCGAACCAAGCCACGATGCAACCGGTCAGCATGCAACTAACTTATTGCACTGTTAACTTATTTTAGTTTTAGAGATAGCAGCGCCGAAACAGGCCCTTCGGCCCACCGTGCCCGCGCCGGCCAGCGATCCCCGCACAAGCCCACACACACACATTCGGGGACAGTTTTACACATTTGCACCAAGCCATTTAACCTACAAACCTGCACGTCTTTGGAGTGGGGGAAACCGAAGATCTCGGAGAAAACCCGCGCAGGTCACGGGGAGAACGTGCAAACGCCGTACAAGCAGCGCCCGTAGGCGGGATGGAACCCAGGTCTCTGGCGCTGTGAGGCAGCAACTCTACCGCCGCGCCACCGTGACGCCCACGGTGTCTCCTCTTTATGCAACGCCCCACAAATCTCTATTCTAGAAGTCTAGATTGTTCCGTTGTGCAACCTTCCATTCAGTCAGTTTCCACCAGCCGTTTTAGAAGAATATTCTAGATCATAATCTAACAAATAGCTCCAGGACACAATAGACAAGAGACCATAGACAATAGGTGCAAGAGTAGGCCATTCGGCCCTTCCAGCCAGCACCGCCATTCAATGTAATCATGGCTGATCATCCCCAATCAGTACCCCGTTCCTGCCTTCTCCCCATATCCCCTGACTCCGCTATCTTTAAGAGCCCTATCTAGCTCTCTCTTGAAAGTATCCAGAGAACTGGCCTCCACCGCCCTCTGAGGCAGAGAATTCCACAGACTCACAACTCTCTGTGAGAAAAAGTGTTTCCTCGACTCTGTTCTAAATGGCTTACCCCTTATTCTTAAACTGTGGCCCCTGGTTCTGGACTCCCCCAACATCGGGAACATGTTTCCTGCCTCTGGCGTGTCCAAACCCTAAATAATCTTATATGTTTCAATAAGATCTTATGACCTTATGACCTGAGGAACAATTTTACATTTTTTATCGAAGCCGATTAACCGACAAAGCCATTGAGAAATCGAGAAGGGTCTCGTGCAGAAACGCCACCTATTTCTTTTCTCCACAGATACTGCCTGACCCGCTGAGATTCTCCAGCATTTTATGACTCTCTTCAGTGTAAAGCAGCATCTGCAGGTCCTTCCAAACCCTTAATAATCTTATATGTTTCAATGAGATTCCCTCTCATCCTTCTAAACTCCACAAGCCAAGCCACTCCATTCTCTCAGTATATGACAGTCCCGCCATCCTGGGAATTAACCTTGTAAACCTACGCTGCACTCCCTCAATAGCAAGAATGTCCTTCCTCAAATTAGGGGACCAAAACTGCACACAATACTCCAGGTGTGGTCTCACTGGGGCCCTGTACAACTGCAGAAGGTCCTCTTTGCTCCTATACTGCTGGAGTAACTCAGCGGGACAGGCAGCATCTCTGGAGAGGAGGAATGGGTGACGTTTCGGGTCGAGACCCTTCTCCAGACTGAGAGTCAGGGGCGGGGGGAGACACGGTGATATGGAAGGGGAAGGTGTGAAAAGGAGAGATCAAAGGGGAAGCTGTTCAAGGATAAGGTAGAGTAGAGCATTGTTAGCTAGGGGAAGGTGACAACAAATATACAATGTTATCAGAGGGACAGTCAGGCTGGTCGGAGAACTGGGAATGGGGAGGGATGGAGAGAGGGAAAGCAAGGTTACTTGAAGTTAGAGAAGTCAATGTTCACACCGCTGGGGTGTAAGCTGCCCCAAGCAAAATATGAGGTGATGTTCCCCCAATTTGCGCTGGGCCTCACTCTGACAATGGAGGAGGCCCAGGACAGGAAGGTCAGTGTGGGAATGGGAGGGGGAGTTGAGGTGCTGAGCAACCAGGGGATCAGGTAGGTTTAGGCGGGCTGAGCGGAGGCGTTCAGCGAAACGATCGCCGAGCCTGGGCTTGGTCTCACCGATGTACAGGAGACCACACCTGGAACAGCGGATACAGTAGATGAGGTTGGAGGAGGTGCAGATGAACCTCTGCCTCACCTGGAAAGACTGTCTGGGTCCTTGGATGGAGTCGAGGGAGGAGGTACAGGGACAGGTGTTGCATCTCCTGCAGTTGACAATAGACAATAGACAATAGGTGCAGGAGTAGGCCATTCGGCCCTTCGAGCCAGCACCGCCATTCAATGTGATCATGGCTGATCATCCCCAATCAGTACCCCGTTCCTGCCTTCTCCCCATATCCCCTGACTCCGCTATCTTTAACAGCCCTATCTAGCTCTCTCTTGAAAGCATCCAGAGAACTGGCCTCCACCGCCCTCTGAGGCAGAGAATTCCACAGACTCACAACTCTCTGTGAGAAAAAGTTTTTCCTCGACTCCGTTCTAAATGGCTTACCCCTTATTCTTAAACTGTGGCCCCTGGTTCTGGACTCCCCCAACATCGGGAACATGTTTCCTGCCTCTAGCGCGTCCAAACCCTAAATAATCTTATATGTTTCAATAAGATCTTATGACCTTATGACCTGAGGAACAATTTTACATTTTTTATCGAAGCCGATTAACCGACAAAGCCATTGAGAAATCGAGAAGGGTCTCGAGCAGAAACGCCACCTATTTCTTTTCTCCACAGATACTGCCTGACCCGCTGAGATTCTCCAGCATTTTATGACTCTCTTCAGTGTAAAGCAGCATCTGCAGGTCCTTCCAAACCCTTAATAATCTTATATGTTTCAATGAGATCCCCTCTCATCCTTCTAAACTCCAGAGTGTACAAGCCCAGCCGCTCCATTCTCTCAGTATATGACAGTCCCGCCATCCCGGGAATTAACCTGGTGAACCTACGCTGCACTCCCTCAATAGCAAGAATGTCCTTCCTCAAATTAGGGGACCAAAACTGCACACAATACTCCAGGTGTGGTCTCACTGGGGCCCTGTACAACTGCAGAAGGTCCTCTTTGCTCCTATACTGCTGGAGTAACTCAGCGGGACAGGCAGCATCTCTGGAGAGGAGGAATGGGTGACGTTTCGGGTCGAGACCCTTCTCCAGACTGAGAGTCAGGGGCGGGGGGAGACACGGTGATATGGAAGGGGAAGGTGTGAAAAGGAGAGATCAAAGGGGAAGCTGTTCAAGGATAAGGTAGAGTAGAGCATTGTTAGCTAGGGGAAGGTGACAACAAATATACAATGTTATCAGAGGGACAGTCAGGCTGGTCGGAGAACTGGGAATGGGGAGGGATGGAGAGAGAGGGAAAGCAAGGGTTACTTGAAGTTAGAGAAGTCAATCTCCACACCGCTGGGGTGTAAGCTGCCCCAAGCAAAATATGAGGTGATGTTCCCCCAATTTGCGCTGGGCCTCACTCTGACAGTGGAGGAGGCCCAGGACAGGAAGGTCAGTGTGGGAATGGGAGGGGGAGTTGAGGTGCTGAGCAACCAGGGGATCAGGTAGGTTTAGGCGGGCTGAGCGGAGGCGTTCAGCGAAACGATCGCCGAGCCTGGGCTTGGTCTCACCGATGTACAGGAGACCACACCTGGAACAGCGGATACAGTAGATGAGGTTGGAGGAGGTGCAGATGAACCTCTGCCTCACCTGGAAAGACTGTCTGGGTCCTTGGATGGAGTCGAGGGAGGAGGTACAGGGACAGGTGTTGCATCTCCTGCAGTTGACAATAGACAATAGACAATAGGTGCAGGAGTAGGCCATTCGGCCCTTCGAGCCAGCACCGCCATTCAATGTGATCATGGCTGATCATCCCCAATCAGTACCCCGTTCCTGCCTTCTCCCCATATCCCCTGACTCCGCTATCTTTAACAGCCCTATCTAGCTCTCTCTTGAAAGCATCCAGAGAACTGGCCTCCACCGCCCTCTGAGGCAGAGAATTCCACAGACTCACAACTCTCTGTGAGAAAAAGTTTTTCCTCGACTCCGTTCTAAATGGCTTACCCCTTATTCTTAAACTGTGGCCCCTGGTTCTGGACTCCCCCAACATCGGGAACATGTTTCCTGCCTCTAGCGCGTCCAAACCCTAAATAATCTTATATGTTTCAATAAGATCTTATGACCTTATGACCTGAGGAACAATTTTACATTTTTTATCGAAGCCGATTAACCGACAAAGCCATTGAGAAATCGAGAAGGGTCTCGAGCAGAAACGCCACCTATTTCTTTTCTCCACAGATACTGCCTGACCCGCTGAGATTCTCCAGCATTTTATGACTCTCTTCAGTGTAAAGCAGCATCTGCAGGTCCTTCCAAACCCTTAATAATCTTATATGTTTCAATGAGATCCCCTCTCATCCTTCTAAACTCCAGAGTGTACAAGCCCAGCCGCTCCATTCTCTCAGTATATGACAGTCCCGCCATCCCGGGAATTAACCTGGTGAACCTACGCTGCACTCCCTCAATAGCAAGAATGTCCTTCCTCAAATTAGGGGACCAAAACTGCACACAATACTCCAGGTGTGGTCTCACTGGGGCCCTGTACAACTGCAGAAGGTCCTCTTTGCTCCTATACTGCTGGAGTAACTCAGCGGGACAGGCAGCATCTCTGGAGAGGAGGAATGGGTGACGTTTCGGGTCGAGACCCTTCTCCAGACTGAGAGTCAGGGGCGGGGGGAGACACGGTGATATGGAAGGGGAAGGTGTGAAAAGGAGAGATCAAAGGGGAAGCTGTTCAAGGATAAGGTAGAGTAGAGCATTGTTAGCTAGGGGAAGGTGACAACAAATATACAATGTTATCAGAGGGACAGTCAGGCTGGTCGGAGAACTGGGAATGGGGAGGGATGGAGAGAGAGGGAAAGCAAGGGTTACTTGAAGTTAGAGAAGTCAATCTCCACACCGCTGGGGTGTAAGCTGCCCCAAGCAAAATATGAGGTGATGTTCCCCCAATTTGCGCTGGGCCTCACTCTGACAGTGGAGGAGGCCCAGGACAGGAAGGTCAGTGTGGGAATGGGAGGGGGAGTTGAGGTGCTGAGCAACCAGGGGATCAGGTAGGTTTAGGCGGGCTGAGCGGAGGCGTTCAGCGAAACGATCGCCGAGCCTGGGCTTGGTCTCACCGATGTACAGGAGACCACACCTGGAACAGCGGATACAGTAGATGAGGTTGGAGGAGGTGCAGATGAACCTCTGCCTCACCTGGAAAGACTGTCTGGGTCCTTGGATGGAGTCGAGGGAGGAGGTACAGGGACAGGTGTTGCATCTCCTGCAGTTGACAATAGACAATAGACAATAGGTGCAGGAGTAGGCCATTCGGCCCTTCGAGCCAGCACCGCCATTCAATGTGATCATGGCTGATCATCCCCAATCAGTACCCCGTTCCTGCCTTCTCCCCATATCCCCTGACTCCGCTATCTTTAACAGCCCAATCTAGCTCTCTCTTGAAAGTATCCAGAGAACTGGCCTCCACCGCCCTCTAAGGCAGAGAATTCCACAGACTCACAACTATCTGTGAGAAAAAGTGTTTCCTCGTCTCCGTTCTAAATGACTTACCCCTTATTCTTAAACTGTGGCCCCTGGTTCTGGACTCCCCCAACATCGGGAACATGTTTCCTGCCTCAAGTGTGTCCAAGCCCTTAGCAATCTTGTATGTTTCAAGGTAGCAGGGGAAGGTACCTGGGGAGGGGGTGGTTTGGGTGGGAAGGAACGAGTTAACCAGGGAGTTGCGGAGGGAATGGTCTCTGCGGAAGGCGGAAAGGGGTGGAGATGGGAAGATGTCTTACGAACAAAGACTGCATAGACTCGGTTTATACTCTCTAGAATTTAGGAGATTGAGAGGGGATCTTATAGAAACTTACAAAATTCTTAAGGGGTTGGACAGGCTAGATGCAGGAAGATTGTTCCCGATGTTGGGGAAGTCCAGGACAAGGGGTCACAGCTTAAGGATAAGGGGGAAATCCTTTAGGACCGAGATGAGAAGGGCTTTCTTCACACAGAGAGTGGTGGGTCTCTGGAACTCGCTGCCACAGAGGGTAGTTGAGGCCAGTTCATTGGCTATATTTAAGAGGGAGTTGGATGGGCCTTGTGGCTAAGGGGATCAGGGGGTATGGAGAGAAGGCAGGTACAGGATACTGAGTTGGATGATCAGCCATGATCATATTGAATGGCGGTGCTGGCTCGAAGGGCCGAATGGCCTACTCCTGCACCTAATTTCTATGTTTCTATGTTTCTATGTGGCCCGTGGCGGGATTCCATTGGAGGTGGAGATCACGTTGAGGGATTACGTGCTGTATACGGCGGCTGACAGGGTGAAAGGTGAGGACTTGTTGGGGTTTGCACTGCACGTCCTCCCCGTGACCTGCGTGGGTTTTCTCCGGGTGCTCCGGTTTCCTCCCGCACTCCAAAGACGTGCGGGTCTGTGTGCGGATTGGCTTCGGTAAAAAAATGCCCCCAGGGTGTGGGATAGAACTAATGTGAGAACGGGTCAGAGCAGGCTCGATGGGCCGAAGGGCCTGTTTCCGCGCTGTACCTCTAAAGCCCGGGGAGGGGGGGGGGGGGGGGGGGGGCAGGGAGGCATGTTCCCCCCCCCTCCCCATGTTTTGTAATCCATATTTTTTAAAATAGCTATTAAAAATCTCTGCTTTCTGCGAGACGGTGGGGGTGGGACTGATGATGGAGGGCGCTGATTGGACGAGAGAGATATCAGTCAGCAGGCAGTGGGGGGGGGACATGATGATTCGGCGCGATGATTGGTGGAGGGAGGTGTCGGTCATTGGCGGAAGTAGGGGGTGGGGTGGTACTGGGGATAGAGCGCGGTGATTGGAGGAGGGAGACGTCCTGGTGGAATGCAGATCGCAGAGCAGAGCTTGAACCGGCCTGTTCGCGGGGCCTTTCATCGCCCGGCCGCGGAATCTTCCACCGTCCTGCGGTCAAACTGCTACTTCGGGGCGGTCGAGGCTCCCGATGTTGAAGCCCTCTGCGAAGGGGCCGATTCAAGCCCCCCCGATTCGGGGCGGACAAAGCTGCTGTCGCTGGAGTGCGGAGTCGGTCACCGACCGGGTCAGCTCCCGATGTCACCGTCCACAGGGTTCACAGCGTGTGTGCGTGCTCATGCGAGCGCCACGGCCCGCCGAGAAATTATGTCCCCCCCCCCCCCCCCCCAAATGTTTTGATGGCGATTTCCGTGCCTGACCAAAGCGAAAGACTCCAGCTGAGTCCCCGAGGCAAGAGAAGTCGGATGGAAGATTTAATCAGCGGGAGATGGAAGTGTCGTGGATCTGGAAGCTGAAGATCTTTGTGAATGAAAAGTAAATGAGGCCTGACCGGGATTCAAAGGCGATGCTGAGTTTGCAGCCAGTGATTCAGCTTTTTGACTGCGGCCCAGAGGAAGGGGGGGGGGGTGTGTGATGGAACTGAGACAAGAGGGAGTCCAGTTCAATATTAACCCTGTGGTCTTTGCGGCCAGTGCTCTGTGGACAAACCCGTTGGGAGGAACCCACGGGGCCTCGAGAGAGAGTTTATTTGAGTTTGGCTTTCAGTTTCTCAGTGGGGCTGTGAAAGCCAGCACACTCGGGTAAACCGCGCAAGGAGAACCTTGGCACTCCCGCCCTCACCACCACCGCTCTCCCTTTCCTGCCACCCCACCCCCACGTTTCCCCACCCACTTCAACGGGAGCCAAGCACCCTCCCATCGGCCTTCCTGGACAGAAGCTCGCACGGAACTGGCTTCTCCCTGCTGCCCGATGCAACATCAGTCACTTTGGGCTTATTATTGTTATTAGTGCAGCGCAGGTTCACCAGGTTAATTCCCAGGATGGCGGGACTGACGTATGATGGGTCGACTGGGCTTGTATTCGCTGGAGTTTTAGAAGGATGAGAGGAGATCGTACAATAATTCTCAGATGAATGGACAGGCTAGATGCAGGAAAAATATTCCCGATGTTGGCGGGAGTCCAGAACCAGAACCAGGGGGGTCACACAGTTTAAGAATAAGAGGTTAGGCCATTTAGGACAGAGATGAGGAAAAACGTTTTCACCAAGAGAGTGGTGAATCTGTGGAATTCTCCGCCACGGAAGGCAGTGGAGGCCGATTCACTGGATGTTTTCAAGAGAGAGTTAGATTTAGCTCTTAGGGCCAAGGGAATCAAGGGATACGGGGAGAAGGCAGGAACGGGGTACTGATTGTGGATGGTCAGCCATGATCATATTGAATGGCGATGCAGGCTCGAAGGGCCGAATGGCCTACTCCTGCACTTATTTTCTATGTTTCTATATTTCTATGTTACATTTAGTTTAGTTTGTAGATACAGTGTGGAAACAGGCCCTTCGGCCCATCCGAGTCCATGCCGACCAGCGAACATCCGTTTGCACTAGATCGAGTCTACAATCATGGCTGATCTATCTCTCCCTCTCAACCCCATTCTCCTGCCTTCTCCCCATAACCCCCGACACCCGTACTGATCAAGGACCTATCGATCTTTGTTTGAGTCAGTCTAATGCACCAGTCCAAGTGTCATTGGCCAGGCCTTCCCTTAAATCCGTTTGCCTATAAGACATTGGAGCAGAATGAGGCCATTCAGCCCATTGAGTCACGGTGGCGCAGCGGTAGAGTTGCTGCCTTACAGCAAAATGCAGCGCCGGAGACACAGGTTCGATCCCGACTGCGGGCGCCGTCTGTACGTTCTCCCCGTGACCTGCGTGGGTTTTCTCCGAGATCTTCGGTGTCCTCCCACACTCCAAAGACGTGCAGGTTTGTAGATTAATTGGCTTGGTGTCAATGTACAAATTGTCCAGTATAAAATTGTCCAAACTTCCAGTCGAGTCCCTGGTGGTCTCTTCGGAGGGTACAAGGTACTAGGAATCTGCGCCACCATTCAATCATGGCTCATCTATTTTTCACCCCCAACCTCCCATCATTCCTGTCTTCTCCTAGTACTATTTGACGCCCATACTAAACGAGAACCTGCCGACCTTCACCTGAAAAATCCCCATTGACGTCCTCCACACCCATCTTTGGCAAACAATCCCACAGATTCACTACCCTCTGGCTAAAGAAATTCTTCCTCATCTCCTTTGCAAATGCACGTCCTATCATTCAGGACCGGAGGCTGTGCCCTCTGGTCCTACCTCCCTCCATTGATGAACTGCACACTGCAAGGGCCAGGAAGCGAGCGGGCACGATCATCTCTGACCCCTCTCACCCTGGCCACAAACTCTTTGAATCACTTCCCTCTGGAAGGCGACTCCGGACTGTCAAAGCTGCCACAGCCAGACACAAAAACAGTTTTTATCCACGAGTAATTGCTCTACTCAACAGCCAAAAATCTGTAGCCTCCCTTTGATCTGGTATTGTGTTGGTTCACATGCTTGATCAATGGTGTTTTATCATTAATGTCTTATTATCATTAATGTTTAGTGTTTTCTGAGTCATTCGTAACTGTCACTGTATGTCATGTTGTTACTTGTGGGCGGAGCACCAAGGCAAATTCCTTGTATGTGAACACTTGGCCAATGAACTTACTTACTTACTTAGACTCTCCCACCAGTGGCGCCCTCTACGGAGACTAAACATCCTTCCTGGAATTGGGCTGACCAGAACTGAGGCTCTGGTCAGGCCACATTTGGAACATTGTGAGCAATTGTGGGCCCCATATCTGAGGAAGGATGTGCCGGCTCTGGAGAGGGTCCAGAGGAGGTTCACGAGAACGACCCCGGGAATGAGTGGGTTAACGTATGATGAGCGTTTGTCGGCGCTGGGCCTGTACTCGCTGGAGTTTAGAAGGATGAGGGGACGGGGACCTCATCGAAACTTACCGAATAGTGAAAGGCCTGGATAGAGTGGATGTGGAGAGGATGTTTCCACAAGTGGGAGAGTCTAGGACCAGAGGCCATAGTTTCAGAATTAAAGGCCGTTCTTTTAGGAAGGAGTTGAGGAGGAATGCGGAATTCTCTGCCTCGGTGGAGGCCGGTTCTCTGGATGCTTTCAAGAGAGAGCTAGATAGGCCTCTTAAAGATAGCGGAGTCAGGGGATATGGGGAGAAGGCAGGAACGGGGCACTGATTGGGGATGATCAGCCATGATCACATTGAATGGCGGTGCTGGCTCGAAGGGCCGAATGGCCTACTCCTGCACCTGTTGTCTATTGTCTATTGTCTATTGAATGTCTCCTAGAAGCATCCCTCTTCCCATCGACTCCTTCAAGTCGAGACTGATAACTAATTCTTTCTTGACATCATTCTGAGCGAGGGCTATATCTATGCGGTGATGTTTGTATTTAATCTATGAACCACTGCTGTTTGTTATACCATTCTTATACCAATGTAAAGCACTTTGGCCAACCAGAGTTGTTTTTTAAAAGTGACTTGACTTGACTTAACTTTAGTCAGAGGGCGGTGAATCCGTGGAATTCTTTGCCACAGAGGGCTGTGGAGGCCAGGTCGAGATAGAGGCAGAGATAGATAGATTCTTGATTAGTGCGGGTGTCAGGGGTTTATGGGGAGAAGGCAGGGGAATGGGGTTGGGAGGGGAGAGATAGAGCAGCCATCCGCAGCCCCCCGCGGCAACAGCTGCGTCCGCTGGACTTGGAGGGCGGCAGCTTCGGCAGCTTCGACCGGCCCGGGCCGCGGAGCACGGTTCAGACGCGGGACTTACTTACATCACCCGGGGGGGGGTCACAACATCGGAGGCCCGGGTCACCTCAGCGCAGAGGAAGAGGAAGAACAAGAAGGGAAGAGACAACGACTTAAGACTTTTGCCTTCCATCACAGTGAGGAGGCGTCTGGTGAACTATCTGTGGTGGATTTTAAATATGTGTTTACTGTGGGTTTTGTTATTTTAATATTTGTCTGACTGCAAGGCAACAACATTTCGTTCAGACCCCAAGGTCTGAATGACAATAAAGTTTCCATTCCATTCCATGGAATGGCGGAGTAGACTCGATGGGCCGAATGGCCTCATTCTGCTGCCAACGCTGGTGGCCCTGCGATGTTGCGGAAGGGCAGGCGACACTCCCAAGAGCGATGAGCAGCACTGGCGTAGGAGGGAAGGCGGTGAAGTGTGTGCGGACGGGGAGAGAGCGTGCGGAGCTGAATTGAAGGACGAATGTGGCCGTGGGAAGCTGCAGCAGACCGCTGCTGAGATGCTGGTCGCAGTGAGTGGGGGTGGGTGGTGAGTGAACTCAGCTGTGGTAATCAATCCACACCGCTGTTTGCTGGGGGAATTGTGCAGTCAGATTTTTTTTTCTCTCTCTCTCACTCTCTCTCTGCCTCCCCCCCCCCCCAAAAAAACCCCCAAAAAAAGGCCAGTTCTACACGACAGACGGCATTTTATTTTACAATATGTGGTGAGACTCGCATCGCGCACTTCCTCCATGCGTAACGAGCTGCACAAATGCCGCAGGGGCGACTTCAGAGCCGTTCTCTCCCCCCCCCCCTCCCCCACCCCCTCCCCCACCCCAACCCCCCCCCCTCCTCCCCCCCCTCCGCCCTCTTCCGACACACTGCATCCCATAGAAACATAGAAGCATCGAAAATAGGCGCAGGAGTAGGCCATTCGGCCCTTCGAGCCTGCACCGCCATTCAATGCGATCACGGCTGATCATCCAACTCAGTATCCCGTACCTGCCTTCTCTCCATACCCCCTGATCCCTTTAGCCACAAGGGCCACATCTAACGCCCTCTTAAATATAGCCAATGAACTGGCCTCAACTACCTTCTGTGGCAGAGAGTTCCAGAGACCCACCACTCTCTGTGTGAAAAAAAAAAATTCTCATCTCGGTCCTAAAAGACTTCCCCCTTATCCTTAAACTGTGACCCCTTGTTCTGAACTTCCCCAACATCGGGAACAATCTTCCAGCATCTAGCCTGTCCAACCCCTTAAGAATTTTGTAAGTTTCTATAAGATCCCCCCACAACCTTCTAAATTCTAGCGAGTACAAGCCGAGTCTATCCAGTCTTTCTTCATATGGAAGTCCTGCCATCCCAGGAATCAGTCTGATGTACCTTCTCTGTACCCCCTCTATGGCAAGAATGTCTTTCCTCGGATTAGGAGATCAAAACTGTACGCAATACTCCATTGGGGAAGTTTCTATGAGATCCCCCCTCAATCTTCTAAATTCTAGCGAGTACAAGCCGAGTCTATCCAGTCTTTCTTCATCACCGGTGAGTTAACCCCTGCTCCGCCCCTCTTCAATCCCACCTGCCAACTACAGAGAAACACGATGGCAGACACTAGGCGGTGGAGTAAAGGGCCTGTCCCACTTGGCGATTTCCTTCGGCGACAACCGGTGTCGCGCCAAGAAGCTGGATGCTGCCCTGAACAGCGCCCTGCGGACTGACTGTCTCCGGATACCTACGAGCCACCCCAGCAAACCAACTGCCCGCCCTCGCTGGCATCGCCCCGGCCAACATCAGACAAGAAGCAGCCACGCTGGCCCTCTCTCGAAAGGCACAGACCAGCGAATCCCACCTCCTCCATCAGATTGTCACGGAAACACCACGACGAGCCGTGTGCCTCGAGTCGCGGCGCCCCTTTGCCACGCAAGCCCAAGAGCTGCTCTGCACGACAGCGGCCGACGCTTTTAAGGCCGCCTGTGTCGAGACGAGATGGAGAGGCCAGTGGAAGTCAGCGGAACCATCTAGGCTACACCGGTACATGGACGTCCCTGGCCAGGACCTGCCCCGAAAGCAGTGGACAACCCTCAACCGCTTGAGGACGGGCATCGGACGCTGTGGAGTAGCGATGAAGAGGTGGAGCCACGTGGGCAGTGAGCACCTCCTGTGAGTGTGTGGGGACCCAACGCAGACAGTGGATTTTGAACATTTTCATAAATCCAGCGGCGACCAAACGAAAAATGTCGCGACACTCGAACACGTGAACACGTGGTCACCTTTCGGCGCGTATCTTTCGGTGACCCTGATACGCCGAAAAAAATCGGCAAGTGGGACAGGCCCATGAACTCAGCGGGTCGTGGAATCGTAGCGTCTTAATCATAGAGTCACAGACCCATTGAGTCATAGAGCCATCGATCATGGTCACAGTCATAGGGTCATAGTGTCACAGAGTGAGACAGAGTTATAGAGCACGATACGATATGATACAACTTTATTGATCCCAGGAGGGAAATTGATCTGCCAACATCATAACAACACAAAATACACGAAACATGTAATTAAAGTGACGAGTGTGGGGGGGGGGGGGGGGGGGGGGAGTCTGTCTCAGTCTACCCCACGACAGAAGGGGGAGGGGTTGTCCAGTGTGATAGCCACAGGGAAGAAGGATCTCCTGTGGCGTTCTGCGCTGCATCTTGGTGGGACCAGTCTGTTGCTGAAGGTGCTCCTCAGGTTGACCAGTGTGTCACGGAGGGGAGGGGGTGAGCTGTATTGTCCGGGATGCTCCGCAGTTTTGAGGGGCATCCTCCCCTCCGAGACCCCCACCCCCCGTGAATCCGACTCCAACTCCGCACCCAGGACGGAGCCGGAGCCGGCCTTCCCGATGGGTTTGTCGATCCTGTTGGCGTCCGCGGCCTTCGTCCCTGCTCCCCCGGTTGGCGGCCTTCGTCCCTGCAAAGATGGCGCCGGCTACCACCGATTGGTGGAACATCTGCAGCGTCTCACTGCAGATGTTTGACGGAGCGGAGCCTTCTGAAAAAGTACAGCCGGCTCTGTCCCTCTTGTACAGGGCCTCAACGTTCCTGGACCAGCCCAGTTTACTGTCCAGGCACACTACAAGGTCTTTGCACTCCCTGGTAAACTGCACATCCACACCATTGATGGAGACAGGCGACAGGGGGCAGGGGACAAGGGTCAGGGGTCAGGGGTCCAGAGGCAGGGGTCAGGGACAAGGTTCGGGGCAGGGGACAAGAGTCAGGGGTCAGCAGTCATGGGACAGGGGGCAGGGGTCAGGCACCAGGGATCAGGGGGCAGAAGACAGGGGTCAGGGGCAGGGGTCAGGGGGCAGGAGACAGGGGTCAGGAGCAGGGGTCAGGGGCAGGAGACAGGGGTCAGGGGCAGGGGTCAGGGCAGGAGACAGGGGGCTGGAAACAGGGGTCAGGGGACAGGGGTCAGGGGGCAGGAGACAGGGGTCAGGAGACAGGGGTCAGGAGACAGGGGTCAGGGGGCAGAAAACGGGTCAGGGGACAGGGATCAGGGGAGTACCTCTCCTAATGTCCACCGCTAACTCCCAGACCCAGTTCTGTAGGCTGACATATTGTGGTCGTCTGGTCAGCTAGTTGGTGATCCAGGACACCAACGGAGCATCCACCGGCATCTTTGTCAGTTTGCTCCCTGACAGTGCAGGCCGGATGGCGGAAAAAACACTGGAGAAGACAAAAGACTTGCCTCTCACAGTGATTCCCAGCTTATCCAGGCGGGCACAGGAACGATGGAGCAGGTGGCTGATGGCATCCTCAGCCCCCCCCCCCCCCCCCCACATCTTTTCTTGGTGAGCGAACAGCAGGGGGTCCGGGCAGGGTTTAACCAGGGGTGGACGGTGAGTGGGCACCAGCCTCTCTGTGTGAAGTCAACGCCACCGCTCTTCAGAGTTGTAGAGCCATCGTAGAGTTATGGAGCCTGCATAGCACTCCTCTGGGGCCAAACCGGCAGCAGGGGCCGCGCGGAGGTCGGGTGAGCGGCGCAACGCGGCATAAAGTGAGGCGAACTTGGAGCGAACTTGGAGCAAAGTCTTAAGGTAAGTTCGCCAGGACAGAGAGGGACACACAGAGAGGGGCACAGAGGCACACACACACAGAGGGCCACGGAGCCACACACACAGAGGGTCACGGAGGCACCTACAGAGGGGGTCAAGGAGGCACGATGTCGAGATGGTGTGTAATGCGTCAAGGCGACTGTGAGCCTACAAGCCATTACCGCGCGGAATTTTTTAACATAGTCAGTTTTTCGGAGCCCCGCGCGATGTCGGGACGAACTCCGCACAATTCCACACGGCTCCGGCGATCGAAGTGGGACCGGCCCAGCGACACCGGACGGCTCAAGCGACCACGTTAGGTCGCGCTCATCGCATGGAGTTGCATGCTGGTGGGACAGGCCCTTAAGGGATGGGAACTCTGAAGACTTTGATAGCCTGAAACGTGTTGAGAAAGGAAGTCATAGGGATACACAACATGGAAACAGGCCCTTCAGCCCAACACATACATGCCGACCGAGATGCCCCATCTAAGCTAGTCCAAATGTGCCTGCATTTAGCCCACATCCCTCCTATTCTAATATTTCTAAGGCGGAGATAGATAGATTCTTGATTAGTGAGATCAGCCATGATTGAATGGCCCAGTAGGCTCGATGGGCCAATGCACCAATTCTACTCCTATAACTTGCAAACACGTGAACCTGTAGCCTCCTTGTGCTCTGGTATTCTATTTCATTCTTCACATGTTTAAATTATAATGCCTTATTCTTAATTGTTTACTGTATGTCGTGTTGTTGCTTGCGGGCGGAGCACCAAGGCAAATTCCTTGTATGTGAACATACTTGCTTAATAACATTTATTCAATTCAATTCAATTCAGTTCAATGGACCATTGTGGACTTCACCTTTACTCGCTGGCTTTGATCTCTCGGATCCCCCCCCCCCCCCCCTTCCCCTGACTCTCAGTCTGAAAAACGTGAACGCACGAAACAAGGAACTGCCGATGCTGTCTCACGCCACAAGAAGCAAGTCGCCGGGGCAACTCAGCGGGTCAGGCAGCATCTCCGGACAACATGGATAGGTGACACTTTGGGACGAGAGCCTTCTTCGGGCCTGTGAACGTCACCCATCCATGTTCTCAATAGCCAAGACTTGAGGGTGCTTTATTTCTCGCCCGTGCGACTGCGCAGTGACATCTTTCTTGCATATATTAAAAAGTCAAAGTCAAAGCCAAAGTCAAAAAAGTCAAAAGAGTTTATTGTCATGTGTCCCTGACAGGACAATGAAAATCTTTCTTTGCATAGCACAACAGAACATAGAAGGCATTGACTACAATTATATACATAAATACACCCATGAATTAATAAATTAATAAAGTGCAAATAACAGACGGAGGGATATTAATGTTCAGAGTTCCGAGCCAGGTTTAATAGCCTGATGGCTGTGGGGAAGTAGCTATTCCTAAACCGGGTTGTTGCAGTCTTCAGACTCCTGTACCTTCTACCCGAAGGTAGCAGGGAGATGAGTGTGTGGCCAGGGTGGTGTGGGTCCTTGATGATGCTGCCAGCCTTTTTAGGCAGCGACTGCGATAAATCCCCTCGATGGGAGGGAGGTCAGAGCCGATGATGGACTGGGCAGTGTTTACTACTTTTTGTAGTCTTTTCCTCTCCAGGGTGCTCAAGTTGCCGAACCAAGCCACGATGCAACCGGTCAGCAAGCTCTCTACTGTGCACTTGTAGAAGTTAGAGAGAGTCCTCCTTGACAGACCAACTCTCCGTAATCTTCTCAGGAAGTAGAGGCGCTGATGAGCTTTGTTAATAATTGCATCTGTGTTCTCGGACCAGGAAAGATCTTCACAGATGTGCACGCCCAGGAATGTGAAGCCCTTGACCCTTTCAACTATCGACCCGTTAATATAAACAGGACTGTGGGTCCCCATCCTACTCCTTCCAAAGTCCACAATCAGTTCCTTGGTTTTGCTGGTGTTGAGGGCCAGGTTGTTGTGCTGGCACCATATGGACAGTCGCTCGATCTCTCTTCTATACTCGGACTCATCCCCATCAGTGATACGTTCCACAATAGTGGTGTCGTCAGCGAACTTGATGATGGAGTTCGCGCTATGACCGGCTACGCAGTCATGAGTATAGAGTGAGTACAGCAGGGGGCTGAGCACGCAACTCTGAGGTGCTCCCGTGCTGATTGTTATCGAGGCTGACACATTTCCACCAATACGAACAGACTGTGGTCTGTGGATGAGGAAGTCGAGGATCCAATTGCAGAGGGATGCGCAAAGACCCAGTTCTGCGAGTTTGGTAACCAGCTTGGAGGGGATGATAGTGTTAAATGCCGAGCTGTAGTCAATAAATAGCAGCCTGACATAAGAGTTTTTGTTGTCCAAGTGCTCCGCACCGAGATTGTTGGCGCCGTTATTCGAAGTCCAAAGCCCGTGAAGAAAGCGAATGGCACGTTGGCCTTCATAACAAGAGGAGTCAAGTATAGACATCCTTTGAGGATTTGAGGAAAGACATCCTTGCCATAGAGGGGGTACAGAGCAGATTCACCAGACTGATTCCTGGGATGTCAGGACTTTCATATGAGGAAAGATTGGATAGACTCGGCTTGTACTCGCTGGAATTTAGAAGATTGAGGGGGGATCTTATAGAAACTTACAAAATTCTTAAGGGGTTGGACAAGCTAGATGCTGGAAGATTGTTCCTGATGTTGGGGGAGTCCAGAACAAGGGGTCACAGTCTAAGGATAAGGGGGAATTCCTTTAGGACCGAGATGAGGAAAACATTCTTTACACAGAAAGTGGTGAGTCTCTGGAATTCTCTGCCACAGAAGGTAGTTGAGGCCAGTTCATTGGTTATATTTAAGAGGGCGTTAGATGTGGCACTTGTGGCTAAAGGGATCAGGGGGTATGGAGAGAAGGCAGGTACGGGATACTGAGTTGGATGATCAGCCATGATCACATTGAATGGCGGTGCAGGCTCGAAGGGCCAAATGGCCTACTCCTGCACCTATTTTTCTATGTTTCTATGTTGCTATAGGAGCAAAGAGGTCCTTCTGCAGTTGTACAGGGCCCCAGTGAGACCACACCTGCAGTATTGTGTGTAGTTTTGGTCCCCTAATTTGAGGAAGGACATTCTTGCGATTGAGGGAGTGCAGCGTAGGTTTACAAGGTTAATTCCCGGGATGGCGGGACTGTCATTTGCTGAGAGAATGGACCGGCTAGGCTTGTACACTCTGGAATTTAGAAGGAAATAGAACAAATCTTATTGAAACATATAAGATTGTTAAGGGTTTGGACACGATATAGGCAGGAAACATGTTTCCCATGTAGGGGGAGTCCAGAACCAGGGGCCACAGTTTAAGAATAAGGGGTAAGCCATTTAGAACGGAGACGAGGAAACACTTTTTCACACAGAGAGTTGTGAGTCTGTGGAATTCTCTGCCTCAGAGGGCGGTGGAGGCCGGTTCGCTGGATACTTTCAAGAGAGAGCTAGATAGGGCTCTTAAAGATAGCGGAGTCAGGGGATATGGGGAGAAGGCAGGAACGGGGTACTGATTGGGGATGATTAGCCGTGATCTCAGTGAATGGCGGTGCTGGCTCGAAGGGCCGAATGGCCTACTCCTGCACCTATTGTCTATTGTCTATTGTCAACTGCAGGAGATGCAACACCTGTCCCTGTACCTCCCCCCTCGACTCCATCCAAGGACCTCGACAGCCCTTTCAGGTGAGGCAGAGGTTCACCTGCACCTCCTCCAACCTCATCTACTGTATCCGCTGTTCCAGGTGTGGTCTCCTGTACATCGGTGAGACCAAGCGCTGGCTCGGCGATCATTTCGCTCAACACCTCCGCTCAGCCCGCCTAAACCTACCTGATCGCCCGGTGGCTCAGCTCTTCAACTCCCCCTCCCATTCCCACACTGACCTTCCCGTCCTGGGCCTCCCCCACTGTCAGAGTGAGGCCCAGAGCAAATTGGGGGAACATCACCTCATATTTCGCTTGGGCAGCTTACACCCCAGCGGTGTGAACATTGACTTCTCTAACTTCAAGTACCCTTGCTTTCCCTCTCCCTCCATCCCTCCCCATTCCCAGTTCTCCGACCAGTCTATTGACCGACGAGCCTTTGGACGTGTTCCCTTTCCGCCTACCGATGGGTTCCTTGTTTCTGCCGGAAACCGCGGTGTGTGAGCCGTGTCTACTGGGCGGGTTTTCCGAGTTCTCCAGAGATGTTGCCCGACCCGCTGAGTTACTCCGGCGCTCAGTGTCCTTTGCATAGACCAGCACCTGCAGTCCCTTCTTTCTGCATCGAGACTGTGTTCTCTATGTCACAAGCGAGGGTGGCCACGGTGGCGCAGCGGTAGAGTCGCTGCCTTACAGCACTTTCAACGCCGGAGACCCGGGTTCCATCCCGACTACGGGCGCTGTCTGTACGGAGTTCGCACGTTCTCGCCGCGACCCGCGCGGGTTTTCTCCGAGATCTTCGGTTTCCTCCCACACTCCAAAGACGTGCAGGTTTGTAGGTTAATTGGCTTTGGTGTAAATGTAAAATTGTCCCTAGTGTGTGTGTGTGTGTGTGTGTGTGGGATGGTGTTAGTGTGCGGGGATCGCTGGTCAGCACGGACTCGGTGGGCCGAAGGGCCTGTTTTTCCCACTGTATCTGGTCTTCATCTTCCGTGTGGCGTGCACGGGCCTAAAGTTGTCGGACAACCTGTTCTATTTGATCTTCCGTTTGTGCACGTCGAGTTGATTGCATTAGTCGAAACAGGGCGGACCACGTGGAGGTGGCAATCTTCCCACCCCCACCGCATCCCTAAACTAAACTACATTAAAAGGATGAGAGAATAGAACGTAGAACAGTACAGAAGACAAGCACAAAAAGCTGGAATAACTCAGGGGGGACAGGCAGCATCTCAGGAGAGAAGGAATGGGCGACACTTCTGGGCCGAGACTCTTCCTCAGACTCAGGGGAGAGGGAAACGAGAGATATAGACATAGAAACATAGAAATTAGGTGCAGGAGTAGGCCATTCGGCCCTTCGAGCCTGCACCGCCATTCAATATGATCATGGCTGATCATCCAACTCAGTATCCCGTACCTGCTTTCTCTCCATACCCTCTGATCCCCTTAGCCACAAGGGCCACATCTAACTCCCTCTTAAATATAGCCAATGAACTGGCCTCAACTACCCTCTGTGGCAGAGAGTTCCAGAGACCCACCACTCTCTGTGTGAAAAAATTCCTTCTCTTCTCGGTCCTAAAGGATTTCCCCCTCATCCTTGAGCTGTGACCCCTTGTCCTGGACCTCCCCAACATCGGGAACAATCTTCCTGCATCTAGCCTGTCCAACCCCTTAAGAAGTTTGTAAGTTTCTATAAGATCCCCTCTCAATCTCCTAAATTCTAGAGAGTATAAACCGAGTCTATGCAGTCTTTGTTCATAAGACAGTCCTGACATCCCAGGAATCAGTCTGGTGAACCTTCGCTGCACTCCCTCTATGGCAATAATGTCCTTCCTCAGATTTGGAGACCAAAACTAGATGTTGTAGAACAAATTGAAGGAAGGACGTGCAAAAATAAAGGGAGCACAAAAACAGCTGACCGTTGCCGTCAGTATTTTCTTTCCACATTAGAGTTCTCTTTTGCCTTCCTTTTCATTTCCTGAACGGCTACTGCACTCCTGGTCCTGAGCTTTCCAACATCTTTCTCTGGAGAAGTGGGGGAGCCGAGGAGGAAGGAAGCTGGGGGTTTGCAGCTGTGAACATCCTGCAATGAATCCCTGCCACATGAGAAACTAATAGAAGCCTTTCACGGCGCCTTCAACTGATCGAGCAGCCGCACGCAGTTACGGCCATAAGGTCACAGGGGTAGAATTAGTCCATTCGGCCCATCAAGTCTACCCCGCCATCCAATCACAAGGTCATAAGGTCAGAAGTGATAGGAGTAGAATAAGTCCATTCGGCCCATCAAGTCTACTCCGCCATCCAATCACAAGGTCATAAGGTCATCAGTGATAGGAGTAGAATTAGTCCATTCGGCCCATCAAGTCTACTCCGCCATCCAATCACAAGGTCATAAGGTCAGAAGTGTTAGGAGATGAATTAGGCCATTCGGCCCATCAAGTCTACTCCGCCATCCAATCACAAGGTCATAAGGTCAGAAGTGATAGAAGTAGAATTAGTCCATTCGGCCCATCAAGTCTACTCCGCCATCCAATCACAAGGTCATAAGGTCATAGGAACATAGAAACATAGAAAAATAGGTGCAGGAGTAGGCCATTCGGCCCTTCGAGCCTGCACCGCCATTCAATGTGATCATGGCTGATCATCCAACTCAGTATCCCGTACCTGCCTTCTCTCCATACCCCCTGATCCCTTTAGCCACAAGGGCCACATCTAACGCCCTCTTAAATATAGCCAATGAACTGGCCTCAACTACCCTCTGTGGCAGAGAATTCCAGAGACTCACCACTCTCTGTGTAAAGAATGTTTTCCGCATCTCGGTCCTAAAGGAATTCCCCCTTATCCTTAGACTGTGACCGCTTGTTCTGGACTCCCCCAACATCGGGAACAATCTTCCAGCATCTAGCTTGTCCAACCCCTTAAGAATTTTGTAAGTTTCTATAAGATGCCCCCTCAATCTTCTAAATTCCAGCGAGTGCAAGCCGAGTCTATCCAATCTTTCCTCATATGAAAGTCCTGACATCCCAGGAATCAGCCTGGTCCAGTCATCAGTGATAGGAGTAGAATTAGTCCATTCGGCCCATCAAGTCTACTCCGCCATCCAATCACAAGGTCATAAGGTCATAAGTGATAGAAGTTGAATTAGGCCATTTGGCCCATCAAGTCTTCTCCGCCATTCAATCATGGCTGATCTATCTCTCCCTCCCAACCCCATTCTCCTGCCTTCTCCCCATAACCTCTGATACCCGTACTGATCAAGAATCTATCTATCTCTGCCTTAAAAATATCCACTGACTTGGCCTCCACTGCCAAAAATAACCAGCCACCCGTGGCAAATAATTCCACAGATTCACCACCCTCTGACTAAATAAATTCCTCCTCGTCTCCTTCCTAACAGAACGTCCTTTAATTCTGGGGCTGTGACCTCTGGTCCTGGACTCTCCTTCTTAAAGGAACTTCCTTTTGTGACCTCTGGTCCAAAGTTCTCCCACCAGTGGAAACATCCTCTCCACATCCACTCTATCCAGGCCTTTCACTATTCTGTACGTTTCAACGAGGTCCCCCCTCATCTTTCTAAACTCCAGCGAGTACTGACCCAGTGCCGACAAACGCTCGTCATAGGTTAACCTGCTCGTTCCTGGTTTTAGGCATTCAGCAAGGAAACATATTCTTTGGCCACCTGAAGTCAGACACAAATTGCTGGAGCGACTCAGTGGGACACGCATCTTCTCCGGGGAGAAGGAATGTGTGACGTTTCTGGACGAGCCCCTTCTTCAGTGTCAGGGGAGAGGGAGATACAGAGATAAGGAAGCGCAAGGTGTGAAAATGAGACCAAGGGGATGGAGATCAAGGACAATGCCGAATAGATCAGTGTTAGCTGGGAGAAGGTGACAACAAAGCGAACTGAGGTAAAATGTAGCCGGAGACAGTCAGACTGGCGGGAGAACTGGGAAAGGGGGTGGGGTGGAGAGAGAGGGAAAGCACAGGGTTACTTGAAGTTAGAGAAGTCAATGTTCATACCTCTGGGGTGTAAACTACCCAAGCGGAATATGAGGTGCTGCTCCTCCAGTTTGCGCTGGGCCTCACTCTGGCCATGGAGGAGGCCCAGGACAGGAAGGTCAGTGTGGGAATGGGAGGGGGAGTTGAAGTGCTTGGCAACCGGGATGATCAGGTAGGTTAAGGCAAACTCATCCATGCCGAGCAAGATGCCCCATCTACATTGGTCCCATTGACCCGCGTTTGGCCCGTATCCCCCAGAATATTCCCAATCCATGTCCCCCATCCAAGTACCGTTTACACATTCAGGAAGGAACTGCAGATGCTGGTTTACACAAAAGATAGACACAAAATGCTGGAGTGACTCAGCGGGGCAGGCAGCATCTCCGGAGAGACGGGACTGGTGACGTCTCGGGCCGAGAGAGGTGTCAGAGGTGATGGGGAGAAGGCAGGAGAATGGGGTTAGGAGGGAGAGGTAGATCAGCCACGATTGAATGGCAGAGTTGGCGATGGGCCGAATGGCCTAATTCTGCCCCCATCACCTATCACCTTATGATGAGGCCGAACGTCACCTGTCTCCAGCATTTTGTGTCTGCCTTTCAAAATGGTCCTTTCTTACCTGTCTCAACTACGCCCTCTAGCAGTCCATTAACCTACACACCTGGGGAAATCTGGTGACAAACGCTCATCATACGTTAACCCACTCATTCCTGGGATCGTTCTCGTAAACCTCCTCTGGACCCTCTCCAGAGCCGGCACATCCTTCCTCAGATTATGAGCAAAAAACTGCTCACAATCCTCCAAATGTGGACAGACCCGTGCGTTATTGAGCCTCAACATTATAGAGTGAAACAGGCCCTTCGGCCCAACTTGCCCACACTGGCCAACAATGTCCCAGCTACACTAGTCCCACCCGCCTACCCTTGGTCCATATCCCTTCAAACCTGTCATATCCATGTACCTGTCTAACTGCTTCTTAAACTTTGCGATAGTCACAGCCTCAACTACCTCCTCTGGCAGCTCGTTCCATACACCCACCACCCTCTGTGTGAAAACGTTACCCCTCAAGATTCCTATGAAATCTTTTCCCCTTCATTTTGAACCTGTGTCCTCAATTCCCCTTCTCTGGGCAAGAGACTCTGTGCGTCTACCCAATCTATTCCTCTAATGATTTTGTACACCTCTATAAGATCTCCCCTCATCCTCCTGCGCTCCAAGGAATAGAGACCCAGCCTGCTCAACCCCTGCCTATAGCTCACACCCTCTAGTCCTGGCAACATCCTCGTAAATCTTCTCTGACCCCTTTCAAGCTTGACAATATCCTTCCTATAACGTGGTGCCCAGAACTGAACACAATACTTTAAATGCGCCACCCATTCCTTCTATAACCATATAACTATATAACAATTACAGCACGGAAACAGGCCTTCTCGGCCCTTCCAGTCCGTGCCGATCATTTATTTTCCCCTAGTCCCATCTACCTGCACTCAGACCATACCCCTCCATTCCCTTCCCGTCCATATACCTATCCACTTCACTTTTAAATGTTAAAGTCGATCCTTTCTCCACCACTTCTGCTGGAAGATCATTCCACACAGCCACCACTCTCTGAGTAAAGAAATTCCCCCTCATGTTACCCCTAAACTTCTGTCCCTTAATTCTCATGTCATGCCCTCTTGTTTGAATCTTCCCTACCCTCAATGGGAAAAGCTTATCCACGTCAACTCTGTCTATCCCTTTCATCATTTTAAAGACCTCAATCAAGTCCCCCCTTAACCTTCTGCGCTCCAAAGAATAAAGACCTAACTTGTTCAACCTTTCTCTGTAACTTAGTTGCTGGAACCCAGGCAACATTCTAGTAAATCTCCTCTGTACTCTCTCTATTTTGTTGACTTCCTTCCTATAATTAGGCGACCAAAATTGTACACCATACTCCAGAATTGGTCTCACCAATGCCTTGTACAATTTTAACATTACTTCCCATCTCCTATATTCAATGCTCTGATTTATAAAGGCCAGCACACCAAAAGCTTTCTTTAACACCCTATCTACATGCGATTCCACCTTCAGGGAACTATGCACAGTTATTCCTAGATCCCTCTGTTCCACAGCATTCCTCAATTCCCTACCATTTACCATGTACGTCCTATTTTGATTTGTCCTGCCAAGATGTAGCACCTCACACTTATCAGCATTAAACTCCATCTGCCATCTTTCAGCCCACTCTTCCAAATGGCCCAAATCTCTCTCTAAATGAGGTGTCACCAATGTCTTATACAACTGCAACATGACCTCCCAACTTCTGATGAAGACCAATGTGCCAAAAGCCTTGTTGACCACCTTATCTACCTGCGACTCGACCTTCAAGGAACCATGCACCTGTACTCCTAGATCCCTCTGCTCTACAACACTACCCAGAGGCCGACCATTCACTGTGTAGGTCCTGCCCTTGTTTGACGTCCCAAAATGCAACACCTCACACTTCTCCGTATTAAATTCCATCGACCATTCCTCCGCCCACTTGGCCAATCGATCCAGATCCTGCTGCAATCGTTCACAACCATCTTCACTATCTGCAAAACCGCTCACTTTTGTATCATCAGCAAACTTGCTAATCTTGCCCTGTATGCTCTCATCCTAAATCATTGACGTAGATGACAAACAGTAACGGGCCCAGCACCAAACCCTGAGGCACGCCACTAGTCACAGGCCTCCAGTCCCGAGAAGCAACCTTCCACCATCATCCTCTGCTTCCTTCCATGGAGCCCATTTGCTATCCATTCAGCTATCTCTGCTTGGATCGCATGCGATCGAACCTTCCAGAGCAGCCTACCATGCGGAACCTTGTCGAACGCCTCACTGAAGTCCATGTACACAACATCTACAGCTCTGCCCTCATCAACTTTTTTGGTCATGTCTTCAAAAAAATCAATCAGATTTGTGAGACATGACCTCCTCCCACGTACAAAACCATGCTGCCTGTCCCTAATCAGCCCTTGCCCATCCAAATGCCTGTTTATCCGATCCTTCAGAATGCTCTCCAGTAACTTTCCAACTACAGATGTTGAGCTCACCGCCCTATAGTTCCCAGCATTTTCCCTGCAGCCCTTCTTGGAAAGAGGCACAACATTAGCCCCCCTCCAGTCTTCCGGCACCTCTCCTGTATTTAAGGACGGCTCGTAAATTTCCTGTTTTTATATTCCGTTCCTCTCGAAGTAAATGCCTTCATGGGAATAAAGTGTGAGAACGTGAGATATTCTTTTTGCCATGATGCCAGCAGATGTTTGTTGGCCAGTGTTGCCGTTGGAGGGAGTCCAAAGGAGGTTTACGAGAATGATCCCAGGAATGAGTGGGTTAACATTTGTAATTTAGAAACATAGAAACATAGACAATAGGTGCAGGAGGAGGCCATTCGGCCCTTCGAGCCGGCACCGCCATTCATTGTGATCATGGCTGATCGTCCCCTATCAATAACCCGTGCCTGCCTTCTCCCCATATCCCTTGACTCCACTAGCCCCTAGAGCTCTATCCAACTCTCTCTTAAATCCATCCAGTGACTTGGCCTCCACTGTCCTCTGTGGCAGGGAATTCCATAAATTCACAACTCTCTGGGTGAAAACGTTTTTTCTCACCTCAGTTTTAAATGACCTCCCCTTTATTCTAAGACTGTGGCCCCTGGTTCTGGACTCGCCCAAGATTGGGAACGTTTTTCCTGCATCTAGCTTGTCCAGTCCTTTTATAATTTTATATGTTTGTATAAGATCCCCCCCTCATCCTTCTAAACTCCAGTGAATACAAGCCTAGTCTTTTCAATCTTTCCTCATATGACAGTCCCGCCATCCCAGGGATCAATCTTGTGAACCTACGCTGCACTGCCTCAATCACAAGGATGTCCTTCCTCAAATTAGGAGACCAAAACTGTACACAATACTCCAGATGTGGTCTCACCAGGGCCCTATACAACTGCAGAAGAACCTCTTTACTCCTGTACTGAAATCCTCTTGTTATGAAGGCCAACATTCCATATGGTGAGCGCTTGACGGCACTGGGCCTGTACTCGCTGGAGTTTAAAATAATGAGTGGTGACCTTACCGAAAGTTACCAAATAGTGAAAGGCCTGGTTAGAGTGGATGTGGAGAGGATGTTTCCGCTAGTGGGAGAGCTTTGAGATCATAAATGGAAGTTCCTTTAAGAAGGAGATGAGGAGGAATTTCTGAAGAAGGGTCTCGAACCGAAACGTTGCCTATTTCCTTCGCTCCATAGATGCTGCCTCACCCGCTGAGTTTCTCCAGCTTTTTTCCCTACCTTTGATTTTCCAGCATCTGCAGTTCCTTCTAAAACCCAGGAATGTCTTTAGTCAGAGGGTGGTGAATCTGTGGAATTCATTGTCACAGAAGGCTGTGGAGGCCTCTTGATTAGTGCGGGTGTCAGGGGTTATGGGGAAGAAGGCAGGAAAATGGGATTAGGTGGGAGAGATAGATCAGCCATGATTGAATGGTGGAGTAGACTTGATGGGCCGAATGGCCCAATTACTTATGGACATGAACATATGAACATATGATGAGCGTTTGATGGCACTGGGCCTGTACTTGCTGGAGTTTAGAAGGATGAGGGGGGATCTCATTGAAACTAAAGGGCCTGTCCTACCAGCATCCGACTCCATGCGATGAGCGCGATCAAACTAGAAGCGGGGGCCGCGCGGAGGTCGGGTGATCCCTGTACAGGGCCGTTCCCACCAGTATCCGCCTGCATGTGGCAAGCACGACCAAACCGGCAGCGAGGGCCGCGCGGAGGTCGGGTGAGTGGCGCAACGCGGCGCAAAGTGAGGCGAACTTGGAGCGAAGTCTTAAAGGTAAGTTCGCCAGGACAAAGAGGGGCACACAGAGAGGGGCACAGAGGCACACACACACAGAGGGCCACCGAGCCACACACAGAGAGGGTCACGGAGGCACGACGTCGAGGCGGTGCGTAATGCGTCGAGGCGACTGCGAGCCTTTGCCGCACGGAATGTTTGAACACAGTCAGTTTTTCGGAGCCCCGCGCGATGTCGGGACGAACTCCGCACAATTCTGCACGGCTCCGGCGATCGAAGTGGGACCTGCCCCGCGACGCCGGACGGCTCAAGCGACCACGTTAGGTCGCGCTCATCGCATGGAGTTGCATGCTGGTGGGACAGGCCCTTAAGGGATGGGAACTCTGAAGACTTTGATAGCCTGAAATGTGTTGTGAAAGGAAGTCATAGGGATACACAACATGGAAACAGGCCCTTCAGCCCAACACATACATGCCGACCGAGATGACCCATCTAAGCTAGTCCAAATGTGCCTGCATTTAGCCCACATCCCTCCTATTCTAATATTTCTAAGGCGGAGATAGATAGATTCTTGATTAGTACGGGTGTCAGGGATTATGGGGAGAAGGCGGGGGAATGGGGTTAGGAAGGAGAGATAGATCAGCCACGATTTATTGATTTAGATTTATTATTGTCGTATGTACCGAGGTACACTTGGCCAATAAACTTACTTACTTACTGATTTACGTAGTCGGGATGGAACACGGGTCTCCGGCGCGGCAAGCGCTGTAAGGCGGCAACTCTACCGCTGCGCCACCGTGACCGCCCCTATCCAAAGCACAACGTGTAAATTGCTCGCAGGCGATTCCTCAAACCCAGCGAGGAAACAGAGCCATCAGGAGGATTGTAATGGTTAACGGCTGAAGACGGTGAGTGCAGAGTTCAAAAGGAAACAGCAGGTACATGGACGCGGTGAAACGTTGCGTGCTGAAGGCTTTCGATTACATTATGAATATTTAAAGAGGAAACCACTGCAACCTGATGGACGTTTGAATGGGATGTTTGTCTCTGGAAGTATGAATATTTAACGGGAAAAACGTCTGATCCAACCATGACTGTTTAACGTGGAAGCTCCCAACTTCAGTCATTCTTGATGAAAAATGTATAGGTTTAGGTTTGAGTAAGTAAACAGGTTTATTGGCCAAGTGTTCACATACAAGGAATTTGCCTTGGTGCTCCGCCCACAGGTAACAACAGTGACAGTTACGAATGACTCAGAAAACACTAAACATTAATAATAATAAGACATTAATGATAAAACACCATTGATCAAGCATGTGAACCAACAAAATACCAGATCAAAGGGAGGCTACAGATTTTTGGCTGTTGAGTAGAGTAACTACTCGTGGATAAAAACTGTTTTTATGTCTGGCTAGTATTATAGACAATAGACAATAGGTGCAGGAGTAGGCTATTCGGTCCTTCGAGCCAGCACCGCCATTCAATGCGATCATGGCTGATCATCCCCAATCAGTACCCCCGTTCCTGCCTTCTCCCCATATCCCCTGACTCCGCTATCTTTAAGAGCTCCATCTAGCTCTCTCATGAAAGCATCCAGAGAACCGGCCTCCACCGCCCTCTGAGGCAGAGAATTCCACAGACTCACCACTCCCCGTGAGAAAAAGTGTTTCCTCGTCTCCGTTCTAAATGGCTTACCTCTCATTCTTAAACTGTGTGTGGCCCCTGGTTCTGGACTCCACCAATGTCGGGAACATGTTTCCTGCCTCTAGTGCGTCCAAAGCCCTAACGATCTTATATGTTTCAATATTGTCGCGTGTATTGACTTTAGTTGAGCTCGGAGCTTTAGTTCAGAGATACAGCATGGAAACAAGACCACAGTCTAGGGTCTTTCAGCTGTTGGGCATGGGGGGCCCAGGGTGTGGTGGAGATACACCGCTCAAAATAAGGGAAGGGATTCCAAGCCCGTGGGCCACGTGAAAGGCAAGGGTGGGGTGCAAGTTGTGTGAACAATATTGCATGTTTCTATGAATGTATGCATCGCCTCCGAAAATGTTGGATGGAGTCCTGCATGGATCAAGTATTGGATATATTAATTTTTCGAATAAAATATATTTTGAAAGAAAAAGAAGGACCTTCTGCGCCGACCAGCAATCCCAGCACATAGAAACATAAAAAGATAGAAGCATAGAAAATAGGTGCATAGAAGGAGGAGTCCATTCGGCCCTTCGAGCCGGAACTGGCATTCATCGTGATCATGGCTGATCGTCCCCTATCAATAACCCGTGCCTGCCTTCTCTCCATACCCTCTGATCCCTTTAGCCACAAGGGCCACATCTAACTCCCTCTTAAATATAGCCAATGAACTGGCCTCAACTACCCTCTGTAGCAGAGTGTTCTCTCTGTGGCAGAGAAATAACCTCTGACATCCGTTCTGATCAAGAATCTATCTATCTCTGCCTTAAATATATCCACTGACTTGGCCTCCACAGCCTTCTGTGGCAAAGAATTCCACAGATTCACCACCCTCTGACTAAAGACATTTCTCCTGATATCCTTCCTAAGGGAACATCCTTTAATTCTGAGGTTGTGACCTCAAGTCCTAGACTCTCCCATTGGTGGAAACATCCTCTCCACTACTCTATCCTGGTCTTTCACTAATGTGTAGGATGGGGTGATTGATGGCTGGCGTTCCAGGTGTTGGGGGAGTCCAGAAACAGGGGCCACACACAGTTTAAGAATAAGGGGTAAGCCATTTAGAACGGAGACGAGGAAACACTTTTTCTCACAGAGAGTTGTGAGTCTGGGGAATTCTCTGCCTCAGAGGGCGGTGGAGGCCGGTTCTCTGGATGCTTTCAAGAGAGAGCTAGATAGGGCTCTTAAAGATAGCGGGGTCAGGGGACGATCAGCCATGATCACATTGAATGGCGGTGCTGGCTTGAAGGGCCGAATGGCCGACTGCTGCACCTATTGTCTTGTTGGACCGAAGGGTCTGTGCCCATGCTGCATCAACAACAATTCTAAACAAACAGAAACTAAACTAAATGAGACTATTGCACTTTAGTGAGTTTTCTTGCACTAGTTAACTTTAGTTTAGTTTGGAGATACAGCGCAGAAACAGGCCCTTCGGCCCACCGGGTCCGCACCGACCAGCGATCCCCGCACACTAACACTATCCTACACACACTAGGGACAATTTTTACATTCATCGAGCCAATTCACCTACAAACCCGCACGTCTTTGGGATGTCGGGAGGAAACCAGAGATCTCGGAGAAAACCCACGCAGGTCACGGGGAGAGCGTGCAAACTCCGTGCAGGCAGTACCCGTAGTCGGGATGGAACCCGGGTCTCTGGCGCTGTGAGGCAGCAACTCTACCGCTGCGCCACCGTGACGTGCCTTCTGATTTATTTATCATTTACTAAAGCACCATCAATCATCGCCATGCATACAGTTGACACCATCAGATTGGTGCAAGCAAGGAGTTTTATTGCTCCCTGGTGTACATGTCAGTAACTAATCTGAAACGGTATCTGAATCTTGTGTCTCTCTTTTATTTTCTGGTCTCCTCATTGACCATGACAACAAGACCTTCTCCTCCCGTCTCTGATCACATTGGGGATCTTCTCTCCAGATCTGAGGAGATATCCTTAACCTTCACGCCCACACCAGGGCTACAAGGAACAATGTATGATGAGCGTTTGACGACGCTGGGCCTCCACACGCTGGAGTTTAGAAGGATGAGGGGGGAACCTCATTGAAACTTACCGAGTAAGGCCTGGATAGAGTGTGTAGGCCAGGATAGGGTATTTGAGTATAGGAGCAGGGAGGTTCTACTGCAGTTGTACAGGGTCTTGGTGAGGCCACACCTGGAGTATTGCGTACAGTTTTGGTCTCCTAATCTGAGGAAAGACATTCTTGCCATAGAGGGAGTACAGAGAATGTTCACCAGACTGATTCCTGGGATGGCAGGACTTCCATATGAAGAAAGACTGGATAGACTCGGCTTGTACTCGCTAGAATTTAGAACATTGAGGGGGGATCTTATAGAAACTTACAAAATTCTTAAGGGGTTGGACAGGCTAGATGCAGGAAGATTGTTCCCGATGTTGGGGAACTCCAGAACAAGGGGTCACAGTTTACGGATAAGGGGGAAGTCTTTTGGGACCGAGATGAGAAAAACATTTTTCACACAGAGAGTGGCAAATCTGGGGAATTCTCTGTCACAGAGGGTAGTTGAGGCCAGTTCATTGGCTATATTTAAGAGGGAGTTAGATGTGGCCCTTGTGGTTAAGGGGATCAGGGGGTATGGAGAGAAGGCAGGTACAGGATACTGAGTTGGATGATCAGCCATGATCACATTGAATGGTGGTGCTGGCTCGAAGGGCCGAATGGCCTCCTCCTGCACCTATTGCCTATTGTCTGTTGTCACCCGCGCGTCACTGCACGCGTCACCACCCGTTACGACCCGTCCACGTAGCGGCAACCTCTTTTCAGGCTGTCGCCTAAAATGTCGCCCAAGTGGGACAGGGCTGTCCCACTTGGTGATTTTTTTCGGTGACTGCCGGCATGCGTATCAGGTGACTGGCAAAGTCGCGGCTTGATGTGGCCGTGACGCGCCATGACGACGTATAGACGTGCGGTGTTTCCCCAAGTGTCGCAACATTTTTGTTTGTTGCCGCTGTGGGACAGGTCCTTTATCGATGTTCCTTTAGGAAGGAGACGAGGAGGAATTTCTTTAGTCAGAGGGTGGTGAATCCGTGGAATCACTTGCCACGGACGGCTGTGGAGGCCGAGTCAGTGGATATTTTTAAGGCAGAGACAGATAGATTCTTGATTAGTGCGGGTGTCAGGGGTTATGGGGAGAAGGCAGGAGAATGGGGTTAGGAGGGAGAGATAGATCAGCCATGATTGAATGGTGGAGTAGACTTGATGGGCCGAATGGCCTAATTCTATCCCTATCCCTTATTATCTGATGACCTTATGAACTCAGGAGAACTAAATGCCTCATCTGGCAATGGGCACAAAATGCTGGAGTAACTCAGCGGGACAGGCAGCATCTACAGTGACAAGGAATGGGTGACGTTTCGGGTCGAGACCCTTCTTCGGACTGAGAGTCAGGGGAGAGGGAAACTAGAGGCATTCAAAACACAAAGAGCAAAAAAATGGAAGGTATAAAAAGAACACAAGGCCAGCAAGGATGAACAAGGAAAGGTGGAGCCCACAATGGTCCGTTGTTGGCTGTGGCAGAGGTGATAACGAGAGGGTACAAACAGTGAAACTAGGCAGGACAGCAGTGAACTTAATAGGATGACTATGGTGGGACAGAAAGAGAGAGAATGGAAGGGTTACTTAAAATTGGAGAAGTCAATAGACATGCTGGGCCAATAGACAATAGACAATAGGTGCAGGAGTAGGCCATTCGGCCCTTCGAGCCAGCACCGCCATTCAATGTGATCATGGCTGATCATCCACAATCAGTACCCCGTTCCTGCCTTCTCCCCATATCCCCTGACTCTGCTATCTTTAAGAGCCCTATCTAGCTCTCTCTTGAAAGCTCTCTCTTGGAAAGTATACAGAGAACTGGCCTCTACTGCCCTCTGAGGCAGAGAGTTCCACAGTCTCACAATTCTCTGTGTGAAGAAGTGTTTCCTCATCTCGGTTGGAAGGTGTCGTAAGCTTCCCAAGTAAAATATGAGGTGCTGTTCCTCCAATTTGCGTTTGGGCCTCACTCTGGCAGTGGATGAGGCCCAGGAAGGAAGGAAGGGTTATCGACCCGAATGGAGCGGCTGGGCTTGTACACTCTGGAGTTTAGAAGGGTGAGAGGGGATCTTATTGAAACATATAAGATTGTTAAGGGTTTGGACACGATAGAGACAGGAAACATGTTCCCGATGTTGGGGGAGTCCAGAACCAGAGGCCACAGTTTAAGAATAAGGAGTAAGCCATTTAGAACGGAGACGAGGAAACACTTTTTCTCACAGAGAGTTGTGAGTCTGTGGAATTCTCTGCCTCAGAGGGCGGTGGAGGCCGGTTCTCTGGATACTTTCAAGGGAGAGCTAGATAGGGCTCTTAAAGATAGTGGAGTCAGGGGATATGGGGAGAAGGCAGGGACGGGGTACTGATTGGGGATGATCAGCCATGATCACGTTGAATGGCGGTGCTGGCTTGAAGGGCCGAATGGCCTACTCCTGCACCTATTGTCTATTGTCTATTGTCTATCACATTGAATGGCGGTGCTGGCTCGAAGGGCCGAATGGCTTACTCCTACACCTATTGTCTATTGACCCGAAGTGTCACCTAGTCCTTCTCTCCAGAGATGCTGCCTAATCCACTGCGTGACTCCGGCATTCTTGTGTCTCCCTTCAGAACCTTGTATTCGCCGGAGTTTAGAAGGATGAGGGGGGATCTCATAGAAACATATAAAATTATAAAAGGACTGGACAAGCTAGATGCAGGAAAAATATTCCCAATGTTGGGCGAGTCCAGAACCAGGGGCCACAGTCTTACAATAAAGGGGAGGCCATTTAAGACTGAGGTGAGGAAAAACGTTTTCACCCAGAGAGTTGTGAATTTGTGGAATTCCCTGCCACAGAGGGCAGTGGAGGCCAAATCACTGGATGGATTTAAGAGAGAGTTAGATAGAGCTCTAGGGGCTAGTGGAGTCAGGGGGTATGGGGAGAAGGCAGGCACGGGTTATTGATCGGGGACGATCAGCCATGATCGCAAATGAATGGCGGTGCCGGCTCGAAGGGCCGAATGGCCTCCTCCTGCACCTATTGTCTATGTTTCTAACCCACACATCCCTTTTCCGGCAGCTCGTCCCAGACGCCCGCTCGACAAAGAAAGTCCCGCTGAAGCTCGAGATACGCACGGGGTATCCGTAGGGGGAGGAAAAGGGAAAGAAACGTCGACGCGTTGGCCATCTGTGGTCCCCGACTGCTCCGTGCAGATGTTGGGCGGGAACGGGAATGGTGCTCTCTGCCGCAATATTCCCACACATTGCTGAAGACTTGTCACCACTCACCAGGAGACATGGGTGAGTTCTTCTAGGTGTCAGCTTTGGAAAAGACACAGCAGTTTCACCATGAAGTCAAAAGGTCGCTTGATTCCATAAAACTAAAACTCTGTCATCCAGCTTCCTGCACCGTATGGAGGTCTGTTCTGCCGTCAGAGGTTTTTGCAACTTATTCATTCGTTTTATAATTTACAGATACTTGTATTCCTTTTTGACCAAGGAAAAGGATATTTTTAGTTTAGTTCAACAAGTTAGAATTGTACAAGGCCAATTCTGGAGTATGGTGTACAATTTTGGTCGCCCAATTATAGGATGGATGTCAACAAAATGGAGAGAGTACAGAGGAGATTTACTAGAATGTTGCCTGGGTTCCAGCTACTAAGTTACAGAGAAAGGTTGAACAAGTTAGGTCTTTATTCTTTGGAGCGCAGAAGGTTAAGGGGGGACTTGATTGAGGTCTTTAAAATGATGAAAGGGATAGACAGAGTTGACGTGGATAAGCTTTTCCCATTGAGGGTAGGGAAGATTCAAACAAGAGGGCATGACATGAGAATTAAGGGACAGAAGTTTAGGGGTAACATGAGGGGGAACTTCTTTACTCAGAGAGTGGTGGCTGTGTGGAATGATCTTCCAGCAGAAGTGGTGGAGGCAGGATTGATTTTAACATTTAAAAGTAAAGTGGATAGGCATATGGACGGGAAGGGAATGGAGGGGTATGGTCTGAGTGCAAGTAGATGGGACTAGGGGAAAATAAATGGTCGGCACGGACTGGAAGGGCCGAGAAGGCCTGTTTCTGTGCTGTAATTGTTATATGGTTATGTGGTTATATGGAAGATAGACGCTAAACTCCCTTCTCTGCCACAGAGGGTAGTTGAGGCCAGTTCATTGGCCATATTTGAGAGGGAGTTAGATGTGGCCCTTGTGGCTAATGGGATCAGGGGGTATGGAGAGGAGGCAGGTACGGGATACTGAGTTGGATGATCAGCCATGATCATATTGAATGGCGGTGCAGGCTCGAAGGGCCAAATGGCCTACTCCTATGTTTCCTATTTTCCTATTTTCTATGTTTCTATGATAAATGAATTCAATTAATTCATTAATTAATAAGTCTATCGGCCAAGTATTCACATACAAGGAATTTGCCTTGGTGCTCCGCCCACAAGTGACAACATGACATACAGTGACAGTTAGGAATTACACATAAAACATTAAACATTAATAATAAAACACGATCGATGTTAGTGTGTGTAGGGTAGTGCAAATGCTAGTGTGTTTAGGGCAGTGGTAGTGTGCAAGAATCAGTGCAGTGGGCCGAAGGGCCATTCTGTATCTGTAAACTGAACTAAACTAACGAACGCTGAACATAGAAACATAGGTAAATAGGTGCAGGAGTTGCCCACTCGGCCCTTCGAGCCAGCACTGCCATTCACCTCCTAACCTCACATTTATCCGCATTATACTGCAGCTGCCCACTCACCCTACGTCCGTGTCACCCAGCAGCTTCATAGCATCCTCCTCGCAGCTCACACTACCACCCAGCTTAGTGTCATCCGCAAACTTGGAGATGTCCCATTTAATTCCTTTGTCTAAATCATTCATATATATTGTAAATAGCTGGACTCCCAGCACCGAGCCTTGCTGTACCCCACTAGTCGCTGAACCAATCAGCAACGAAACCAAACTAAAATTAAACTTGAATCTCAATCTGGTCTTATCAAGTATAAGAGCCTGCACCGCCATTCAATGTGATCATGGCTGATCATCCAACTCAGTATCCCGTACCTGCCTTCTCTCCATACCCCCTGATCCCATTAGCCACAAGTGCCACATCCTCAGACTATCCTTGATCGGACTTTGCTGGCTTGAACTAAATGTTATTCCCTTATCATGTATCTATACATTGTAAGCGGCTCGATTGTAATCATGTATTCAGTTTAGTTTAGTTTAGTTCAGAGATACAGCGCGGAAACAGGCCCTTCGGCCCACCGGGTCCGTGCCGACCAGCGATCCCCGCACATGAACACTATCCTATACGCACACGGGACAATTTTTACATTCACCAAGCCAATTAACCTACAAACCTGTACGTCTTATGCCCCTGTCCCACTTAGGAAACCTGAACGGAAACCTCTGGAGACTTTGCGCCCCACCCAAGGTTTCCGTGCGGTTCCCGGAGGTTCCCGGAGGTTTTTGTCCTCCGGCAACCACCTTCAACTAGCATCGCAACCGGCTTCGACTAAAAAAGTACCGATTTTTAGAAACATAGAAACATAGAAATTAGGTGCAGGAGTAGGCCATTCGGCCCTTCGAGCCTGCACCACCATTCAATATGATCATGGCTGATCATCCAACTCAGTATCCCGTACCTGCCTTCTCTCCATACCCTCTGATCCCCTTAGCCACAAGGGCCACATCTAACTCCCTCTTAAATATAGCCAATGAACTGGCCTCAACTACCTTCTGTGGCAGAGAGTTCCAGAGACCCACCACTCTCTGTGTGAAAAAAGTCCTTCTCATCTCGGCCCTAAAGGATTTCCCCCTTATCCTTAAGCTGTGACCCCTTGTCCTGGACCTCCCCAACATCGGGAACAATCTTCCTGCATCTAGCCTGTCCAACCCCTTAAGAATTTTGTAAGTTTCTATAAGGTCCCCTCTCAATCTCCTAAATTCTAGAGAGTATAAACCGAGTCTATGCAGTCTTTGTTCATAAGACAGTCCTGACATCCCAGGAATCAGTCTGGTGAACCTTCTCTGCACTCCCTCTATGGCAATAATGTCCTTCCTCAGATTTGGAGACCAGAACTGTACGCAATATGACGCCGGCAGTTGCCGAAAGGATATCGGCAAGTGAGACACTGGCCCTTAAGAGTCAGGAAGTGACGATGCAGCTTTATAGGACTTTGGTCTGGCTGCATTTGGACTTATTGCGTCTGGTTGTTCTGGCCGCCCCCATTGCAGGAAGCATGTGGAAACCTTTAAGAGGGTGCAGAAGCGGTTTTCTAAGATGGTCGACACAAAATGCTGGAGGATCTCAGCGGGTCAGGCACCATCTCCGGAGCAAGAAGAATAGGTGACCTTTCAGGTCGGAGCCTTCTTCAGAATGCTTTTTTTTCCCAAGATGGTGCTTGGATTGGAGGGTGTGAGCTACAGGGAGAGGTTGGAGAGACCTGTATTGTTTTTCCTCAGAGCATTTAAGAATAAGGGGTAAGCCATTTAGAACGGAGGCGAGGAAACACTTTTTCTCACAGAGAGTTGTGAGTGTGTGGAATTCTCTGCCTCAGAGGGCGGTGGAGGCCGGTTCTCTGGATGCTTTCAAGGGAGAGCTAGATGGGGCTCTTAAAGACAGCGGAGTCAGGGGATATGGGGAGAGGGCAGGAACGGGGTACTGATTGGGGATGATCAGCGGTGATCACATTGAATGGCGGTGCTGGCTCGAAGGGCCGAATGGCCTACTCCTGCACCTATTGTCTCTTGTCTATTGGTAAAATAGTCTATTTTCCATTGTCTACATTTCTGATTGTTGCGTTAAAATCTTGGTTTTGAGAAAGAAAAACGGCCTTTATAGAAAAGATCCCCCTCTCTCAGACTAGGTGGCACAGCTTGAAGGTGAGCGGGACAAAGTTTAATGGAGATGCAAGGCCATCCAGGTTTGTAGGTTAATTGGCTTGGTAAATGTAAAAATTGTCTCTGGTGTGTGTAGGATGGTGTTAATGTGCGGGGATCGCTGGTCGGCGCGGACCCGGTGGGCCTGTTTCCACGCTATATCTCTATACTAAACTAAACTAAACCAATATGCAGAGCAAGTTTTTACATGTGGAGCTGCCAGGGGTGGTGGTGGAGGCAGTTATGATAGTGGGGTGCAAGTAGTGTGCGGATATGCAGGGAATGGAGGGATATGGATCACGTGCAGGGGGAGGAGATTAGCTTAACTTGGCACCATGTTCGACACGAACATTACGGCCAAAGGGCCTGTTCCTCTGCTCAACTGTAAGAGTGATACAGTGTGGAAACAGGCCCTTCGGCCCAACTTGGCCACACCGACCAACATGCCCCATGGAGTATTGCGTACAGTTTTGGTCTCCTAATCTGTGGAAAGACATTCTAGCCATAGAGGGGGTACAGAGAAGGTTCACCAGACAGATTCCTGGGATGTCAGGACTTCCATATGAAGAAAGACTGGATAGACTCGGCTTGTACTCGCTGGAATTTAGAAGATTGAGGGGGGATCTTATAGAGACTTACACAATTCTTAAGGGGTTGGACAGGCTAGATGCAGGAAGATTGTTCCCGATGTTGGGGAGGTCCAGAACATGGGGTCACAGTTTAAGGATTAGGGGGAAGTCTTTTAAGACCGAGATGAGAAAAACATTTTTCACACCGAGAGTGGTGAATCTGTGGAATTCTCTGCCACAGAAGGTAGTTGAGGCTAGTTCATTGGCTATATTTAAGAGGGAGTTAGATGTGGCCCTCGTGGCTAAAGGGATCAGGGAGTATGGAGAGAAGGCAGGTACGGGATACTGAGTTGGATGATCATATTGAATGGCGGTGCAGGCTCGAAGGGCCGAATGGCCTACTCCTGCACCTATTTTCTATGTTTCTATGCATCTACACTAGTCCCACCTGCCTTTGTTAGGCCCATATCCCTCTAAACCTGTCCTATCCATGTACCCATGTGATAGTCCCTGTCTCAACTAACTTCACCGGCAGCTCGTTCCATACAACCGCCACCCTTTGTGTGATAAAGTTACACCTCATGTTCCTATTAGATCTTCCCCCCCTCAGCTTAAACCTATGTTCCCTAGTTCTCCTATGCCTTCTTCATCAGCTTATCTACTTGTGTGGCCATTTTCAAGCAGTTGTATATCAATGCTGATAAGGAACAGGCCATTCATTTACCTTTTCCCCTTACATTCCCCAACTCTGGGCAAGAGTCTCTGTGCGTTTCCCCGATCTATTCCTCTTGGATAGAGTAGATGTGGAAAGGAGGATGTTTCCACGAGTGGGAGAGTCTAGGATCAGAGGCCGTAGCCTCAGAATTAAAGGACGTCCCTCCAGGAAGTCGATGAGGAGGAATTTCTTTAGTCAGAGGATGGTGAATCTGTGGAATTCTATGCTCCAGATGGCGGTGGAGACCAAGTCAATGGGTATTTTTAAGGCAGAGATAGATAGATTCTTGGGTTACACAAAAAGCTGGAGAGACTCAGCGGGTGCAGCAGCATCTAAGGAGCGAAGGAGATAGGCGACGTTTCGGGTCGAGACTCTTCTTCAGACTGATCTTCAGACATAGATAGATTCTTGATTAGCACAGGTGTCAGGGATTATAGACAATAGATAATACACAATAGGCGCAGGAGGAGGTCATTCGGCCCTTCGAGCCAGCACCGCTATTCAATGTGATCATGGCTGATCATCCACAATCAGTACCCCGTTCCTGCCTTCTCCCCATATCTCCTGACCGCTGTTTTTAAGAGCCCTTTCTGGCTCTCTTTTGAAAGCATCCAGAGAACCGGCCTCCACCACCCTCTGAGGCAGAGAATTCCACAGACTCACCACTCTCTGTGAGAAAAAGTGTTTCCTCGTATCAGTTCTAAATGGCTTACCCCTTATTCTTAAACTGTGGCCCCTGGGTCTGGACTCCCCCAACATCGGGAACATGTTTCCTGCCTCTAGCGTGTCCAAACCCTTAACAATCTTATATGTTTTAATGAGATACCCTCTCATCCTTCTAAATTCCAGAGTGTACAAGCCCAGCTGCTCCATATCTAAGGATAAGGAGGAAAACATTCTTTACTCAGAGAGTGGTGAGTCTCTGGAATTCTCTGCCACAGAAGGTAGTTGAGGCCAGTTCATTGGCTATATTTAAGAGGGCGTTAGATGTGGCCCTTGTGGCTAAAGGGATCAGGGGGTATGGAGAGAAGGCAGGTACGGGATACTGAGTTGGATGATCAGCCATGATCACATTGAATGGCGGTGCAGGCTCGAAGGGCCGAATGGCCTACTCCTGCACCTATTTTTCTATGTTTCTATGTTTCTATTCTCTCAGCATATGACAATCCCGCCATCCCGGGAATTAACCTTGTGAACCTACGCTGCACTCCCTCAATAGCAAGAATGTCCTTCCTCAAATTAGGGGATCAAAACTGCACACAATACTCCAGGTGTGGTCTCACTAGGGCCCTGTACAACTGCAGAAGGACCTCTTTGCTCCAATATGGGGCTATGGGGAGAAGGCGGGAGAATGCTGTCTGTCCCACTGAGTTCACACTAGGGACAATTTAAATTTATACCAATCCAATTAGCCTACGATTATCTACCTCTTTGGTGA